>JAPKLX010003138.1:0-11545 GCA_026898415.1 Leonotis leonurus
TGTTGGGAACCCTATAGATTAGTGTTGATGATGGTTTCTCGAAACACACTTAGCTGGTCTGTATGTTAAACTGTTCCCCGTGTCAAACCAGATTACTATAGATCTAGTGATTTCTGTTTTGGAACAGACTAGGAGATGACTTAGAATGTAAAGGATATATTCCTATAGAAGTCATTCTCAACTCAGAATAGGATGAAGGTCAAGATTTCACGCTCAGAAGAATCGATCTGCTGTAACAGACAGCGACCAGATCGATGACCAGATCGATGACCAGATCGATGTCTACAGCGAAGAACCAGAGCGATTGAGTCATCAAGCCATTTGCTGACATCATCCTACACATCATATGCACTTGCCATGTCAAGATCAAGATCCATCCAACAGGGTTTGGAAAGTTGATCTACGATTAAAACATATAAGGAAAGAGACCGTTAACAATCTGATTTCCATAAATCAAAGATTGAGTCAACCTTTCCTATATGGCAAGAACAGATATGATGAAAACCACTGATTGGCAATATACCATCTATATCACACCAATCAACAAACGGCTAGAATTTTAATATTCAATGCCTATATAGTTGAAGTCAACAATCTGGAAGAAAGAGAGAATACGCACGAACTATACTGCAATTATCATTCAAGCACTCTGCATTCCAGACTTAGAGCTTCAACATCTTGTGATTCTACATCACACCAACCACCTCGATTCAAGTCGGTCTTGTCGAGAGAAAGGAGATCACCCTGCTAGCTAGTAGTTTTCTAGTGGTAACGTAGAGGTAATCTGTTGTAAAGGGACACGACCCTTCATTCGTGCATAAGTATCAGTCTAGTTGTGATTGGTACTTGTGACTCGTTCTCCACGAGTATAAAGAAGCAGAGTATCCTAGTAGTGGATAATCTGGTCTAGGTTTGACCAGATCGTGGACGTAGGGATTTCCCGAACCACGTTAAACATCGTGTGCTTTACTTTTCTGCACTCTTATTATCTGTTGTTTATTATCCTAACCTCCTGCACTTTCATATTAGCTGGATTCTGAATCAATCTGTTTTAATCAATCTGATTAATTCCTTAAGGTTTTCTAAACAAGAGCAATCATTAATCCACCATTATTCCGCACTCACTCTACACTCAAGAGGTAATAAGATCACTCTTATTATCTGTTAGGTGTTTTACACTTGAGAGTAATCTGCTTGGACAAAACCAGATACTGATCTGTATATCAATCTGGTCAGTCATTTCAAGCAATTTCTTATACAGAATAGCTTGAGCTCTCATATAAATTGTCAAGTAAACTGAAAAGTTAGTATTTGGTGTATTCCCCCCCCATACACCAAACCTTGCTCTTTCGGGACCAACAAGTGGTATCAGAGCAGTGGTTCAAACTGACCATTGTTTTGTTTCACAAGGTTAAAACCTGCGTGGTCTACTTGAATAGATCTAGGAAAACCTTTTTCATTCACGTGCATACCATCTGTTATGGAATCTTCTGTTATCAGGGCTTGCGAAGAATTCTCTATCCAAGGATATAGAGAATGGAGTTTCAGAATCAAAATGTGTCTCAAAGCCCATCACTGCCTGATGTGGAAAGTAATCGAAGAAGGGCCTTTGGCAATCACAGAAGAGACCACTCGTATCACAGAAACAGGAGCAGTCAAAGAAACTGTCCTAAAGGATCCCAGAAAATATACCTCCGAAGAAAGGAGAGAGGCAAATCTCGATGATTTTGCCAAAGGGATCATTTCCAGCACGGTCAAAGGCATACATCTGGCCAAGATCCAAGATCTTGATACAGCCAAAGAGATGTGGGAAGCCTTGAGAGACCTGGCGCTTGGATCTGAAGTGATGATCGAGAACAAACTGTCTCTAGCTTGCAACAAATATGATGAATTCAAAATGAAACCAGGCGAGACAATAGAACAGATGAAGATGAGATTCACTGGAATTCTCTTAGAGATATCTGCGTTCAAAAAGAACAAGTATACTCAAAGGGAGAAAAACATGAAAGTTCTTAGAGCACTTCCACCAAGCTGGGAGATCTACGCTGCAATGCAACCTCTAAGAGCAGATTTCAATGATCTGTCTACCGAAGCCTTATTTGATCATCTCGAAGGTCATGAATGTGACATTCAAAGAATTCGAGGACCAGATCATCTGTCCAAAAAGGCAGATAACAGTTCAAAGAAGGACAAAGAGGTAGCCTTCAAAGCGAAGAGCAAACCAGATGATCCTTCTGAGTCTGCTACTCTAGACGAAGAGAAAGGCTATGACAAACTCTTAAAAGAATTTGCTATGATAGCTAAACGCATGGACAAGATGGAAACCAGATCAAAGAAATTCAGACGCTTCTACAAAGATAACAAGAGGAACTTCAACAGGAATTATAACAATGATCGATCAGATGACAAGAATGAATCGAAAACAACAAAGACCTCTAACTCTGCAGATTACACTTGTTTTGAATGTGGCAGATCAGGTCATTTCAAAACAGATTGTCCTAATCTGTCCAGAAGCCAAAGAGAGGAATTAAGAGCTAAAAGAGATCGGAAGCTCAAAAATGAGCGAAAAGCCATGATAGCTGAACAAAACTCAAGCAGCTCAAGTCATTTCTCAGACAGTTCATCAGAAAATGATGAGGCTTTCATTGCTGACGATGAAGAAAGCTGGAGTGAATGTTTTGTAGGCTTAGACAACGGTCTAGATGAAGTCGAGGTAAATTCATGCTATTCAAATTCTTCAAATAGTAATAATGATCTTAAACAAGAAAGTGAAGATCAAGCAGAATACTCATGGAAAGAAATAGACGAAATGTTCCAAAGCTACTCTAGCATCAAAAGACTGTTCAAAGAAGTAGTTGAAGAGAATGACAGATTAAAGAAGATTGAGCAGACTCTAAGCACAGCAAACACTAAGTTTGTTGCCAAAATTACTGATCTGGAAGAGCAGATCAAGAGCAAAGACAGTGAGATCCACACACTTAATTCAAAAGTCAAGGATCTGGTTATCAGAAATAATGTTGCTGAAGAAAAGATCAAGAAAGGAAAGGAAATGATATACAAGAGTGATGAGCGTGCCAAACTGCTAATCAATCTGCAACAAAAGGGAAAGTCTGGATTGGGATATCCAGGTCACTCAGAAAAATCTTCAGGAACCATAAGCTTCGTATCAGAAAGGAAGAGAATACCAGATCAAGTGATAGACTTGAAAAACAAGAAAGATCTTCCTCAAAAGATGGTCATAAAACAGACAGACTACAAGCAATACCATCAATCGAAAGGACAACCTGCCTACTACACAAAACCAGATCAGGTTCACAACAAAAGGGTCAACAGGACAGCACCAGTTAAGAAAGGATTGAAGAATGATAAAACAGAGAGATTTCATCCATCTGAAATACACTCTGTATCTAAAGTAGATAATGAGGGAAACATCATTACCTGCTATATTGCTGCTCCTAACCCTAGAATGTTCTGGATTCGAAAAGGATTGTTTACTAATAATCAAGCACCCAAGCGTTGAAAGGGTAGCTAAGTTTGATTAATTGCAGGATCAAAGAAATGCAAGAAGAAGCAAGATAGCTAGAGGAACCATCTGGATTATAGATAGTGGTTGCTCAAAACACATGACTTGTGACAAGAATCTACTGACAGATTACATAGAGAAACCAGGCCCACAGGTCACTTTTGGATGTAATTCAAAAGGGTATACCAGAGGGTATGGAAACATCAGAGTAGGCAAGACTACTATCACAAATGTGTCATACGTAGAGGGTCTTAGTCACAATCTGTTTTCTGTAAGTCAGTTTTGTGCTAATGACAATCAGATTGTTTTTGATACTAACAACTGTCTGGTGAAGAATAAGGAAGGAGATGAAATACTCCTTACCGGTAAACTGCAGGATAGGTTATATATTGTCCAGTGGACAAACCAGATCGAGACCTGCTTAGTCACTAAGACTGTATCAGAAACAAGCTGGTTATGGCATAAGAGATTAAGTCATCTTAATTTCAAATCAATCAACAGGATTGCCAAGGAAAAGTTAGTAGAAGGACTACCAGATCAGGCGTATGATAAAGATCACATATGTGATGCCTGTCAAGCTGGAAAGCAGACCAGATCATCCTTTACAAGCAAAACAGCTTACTCAACATCAAGGACACTAGAGCTGTTACACCTTGATCTGTTTGGACCAGTCAAACCACTAAGTATCAATGGGAGAAAGTACACTTTGGTAATCATAGATGATTACTCAAGATTCACTTGGGTCATCTTTCTGTTGAAAAAGAAAGAGACTCTAGACAAGCTCCCTGACTTTCTACACAAAATCACTAAACAGAAAGAGATGAGTATAACCTCTATCAGAACAGATCGAGGAACAGAATTTCTCAACCAGAAGATTGAAGCATATTGCGACAAGATGGGAATCACTCATCAAACATCTGCTGCTCGAACTCCTCAACAGAATGGAGTAGTTGAGAGAAGAAACAGATCACTCAAAGAAGCAGCTCGCACGATGCTTAATGCTACAAATCTACCGAAGAAATTCTGGGCAGAAGCTATATACACAGCTTGCTATACTCAAAACAGATCATCCATCACACTCAGACATGGAAAGACTCCATATGAAATATGGAACAACAGAAAGCCTAAGATCTCCTATTTTAGAACTTTTGGCTGTTTATGTTACATACACAATAATGGGAAATCTCAGCTGAAAACCTTTGATAGCAAAACTGACCCTGGAATATTCCTAGGATATTCTGATATCAGTAAAGCTTATCGAGTTTACAATAAGAATTCTCATATTGTGGAAGTAACACCTCATGTTGTTTTTGATGAGTCTATTGTTGAGTACAGATCACCAGATGAAAAGCAGACAGACAAACAGGTGACAACCAGAAGGATAAATGATCTATTACTAGAAGATGCTCTTATCTGGGATTCTAGGAGTGAGGATGAAGAAGTTGTCACTCAACCTGTTGCTGAGGAGATCATACAGCAAGGGGGAATATCACTACCTAACCTGGATGAGAACAGATCATCAACAGGAGTCAATGATGCAATTACCACAAATGATGATCAACATCCAGAAGAAAGCCCAGATCAGAATCCATTTCATGCTACGTCAACATCACACCCTGAATTTGAGGAACCAACAGATCAACCTGATCCTGAGTTATCTGATGAAGAAATGACCAGGAGAAGAAGATGGATACAAGATCATCCACCAGAACAGATCGTTGGGAACCCATCAGATCGTGTGAAAACGAGAAGAATGCATGGAGAAAGTGCATTATTGAGCTGTTATTTATCTCGCTTGGAGCCATCTGATGCTTATGAAGCACTCCAAGATGCAGATTGGATAATAGCGATGCAAGAAGAACTCAATGAGTTCAAAAGGAATGAAGTCTGGTATCTCGTGGACAGACCCAGACACCAAGGTGTGATTGGTGTAAAATGGGTGTTCAAAAACAAACGAGATGAGAATGGTGAAGTAGTTCGAAACAAAGCCAGATTAGTAGCTAAAGGCTATAATCAACAAGAAGGCATTGATTTCGATGAAACATTCGCACCTGTAGCCAGATTAGAAGCAATAAGGCTGTTTCTTGCGTATGCTGCTCACAAACGGTTCAAGGTGTACCAGATGGATGTCAAAAGTGCCTTCCTAAATGGTATCCTTGAAGAAGAAGTATATGTGGAACAGCCACCTGGATTTGAAGAGGCAGATCCAGATCAGAAAGTATACAGACTAGCTAAAGCAGTCTATGGTCTAAAACAAGCCCCTAGAGCTTGGTATGAGACCTTATCTACATTCCTACTAGAATCTGGTTTCAGAAGAGGATCTGTTGATAAGACTTTGTTCATTATCAAAGTCAAAGAACATATTCTCTTAGTCCAGATCTATGTAGATGATATTATCTTTGGATCTCAATCCACCTATCTATGTGACAAATTTGCTGAACTTATGAAAAATAAGTATCAAATGTCCATGATGGGAGAAATGAGTTTCTTTTTAGGTTTGCAGGTCAAGCAACTACCAGATGGTATCTTCATCAATCAGACAAAATACATCAACGATCTGCTAGCCAAGTTTGGATTAAAAGACAGTAATCCAGTGAAAATCCCAATGCAGACTAATGGGAAAATTGGTCCAGATCCTGAAGGAAAACCAGCAAATGTTACACAATACAGAGGGATCATAGGATCATTACTCTATCTAACTGCAAGTCGACCTGACATTACCTATGCAGTAGGAGTATGTGCTAGATATCAAGCAAATCCCAAAGAGTCTCATATGGAAGCAGCTAAGAAGATACTAAGATATCTAAAGGGAACAGCCCATATAGGATTATGGTATCCATGTGAAGACAATTTTGAGCTATCTGGATATACTGATTCAGACTATGCTGGATGTAAACTGGACAGAAAGTCAACATCTGGTACATGTCAGTTTCTGGGAAATAAACTTATTTCTTGGTTCTCAAAGAAACAGACATCGGTTGCCACTTCAACTACAGAGGCAGAATATATGGCAGCTGGAAGTTGTTGTGCACAAATACTGTGGTTAAAACAACAGCTTAAAGACTATGAGATTGATGTCAAGGAAATACCAATTTTTTGTGACAGCTCAAGTGCTATAGCAATTACACAGAACCCAGTGCTACACACCAGATGCAAACATGTTGATGTGAGACATCACTTCATAAGAGATCATGTTGAAAGAAAACATGTACAGATTGAGAAGATACACACTGAAGTTCAGAGAGCAGATATCCTCACTAAGGCATTGCCAGAAGAAAGATTTAAGATGCTTTGTGGAAAGCTAGGACTCTTAAATCTTGAGGATAGAACCAGATTGATCTAACCAGATTGATCTAAACCAGATCATCATGATCCAGATTGATAAAATCCTACAGGGAATCAAAACCAGATCATCATGGTCCAGAATGATAAGATCCAGATCACTAGAAATTCCAACAGTGAACTAACACCAGATTACTAAAAGAAAGCAAACAGATTGAACAGAGACAGAAAGCTAAACCAGAGAGTCTCAAACCAGCAAGTCTCAAAGTGAAGTTAGTTAAACTTTAACAGAAAGTTGAACCAGGAAAGCTTCAACCAGAAAGATAAGAGATATCATGAACAGAAAGTGATTAACAGACGCTCAACCAGATTGATCTCAACCAGATTACCCAATGACACGTGGATTAATATTTATTATTAATTATTACTCCATCACTTGGTTAAGGGGGAAAGTCAACCATTTATGGCGACTAATTATCTCTATTCTGACATTAGATTTCAAAATCATCTATTTTTGATGATTGCATGCAGTAATTGGGAGACGTGATCGAGAAAAATATCTACCAAATCTAGAAAAAGGGAGATAAAAGATTGCATCAAAAATAACGCGCCATCTCACAACCGTTCGATCATAGCGCGTGCATCATACGAAAAGGAGAGGCGACTATGGGTTGAAAACCTAGTATATGGAAAGGCGGGAAAGCTGAAAAAGGGAAGGATTTCTCAATATTTTATTACTTTACTTATCTTCTCTTTTGCGTATATAGACTGATAAGGCGATTCGTGTATCACTTACACTTACATACCTTCTCAAACACTTAGAAAATTTCCTGCTTCCCTAAAATTCTCTCCTTCTTCGCAAAAACTTTCACTTTTAGCAAAAATGGCTCCCAAATCGTCTGCTTTTCTGGAACAAGCAACCTATTTGAAACCTTATATTCACCAAGACCTTTTTGCGGTTCTTGATACCTTCGGGTTTCATAAACTGGAGAAGGCATTTGATCTCGTTCGTAAATGCAAAGGTTTCATATTTAGTTCTCAATTCGCTTTCAAATGCTTGAATGTTTTTACTCTGTATATTTTCTCTTGTATGTGATATCTGTAAATTACATAGAACTGCATAAACTGTTCTTGTGGCACTTATACTTCACTGATGGAAGAATAGTGCTCACATCTATATTATTATGTTCTTTGTAGGTTTCTACAAGATTATTTCTTCACATCCTGTGCACTTCCTACCGAAGGAAGTTGCTGCCTTCTACCTCTCATGGCAGGGAGAGAGAGGTGGTAAAGAAGCCACCATCAGGGTGAGCAAAGGAAATACTGTAAGCACCACACCCTACAACGTTATCAACCTCATCAATGCTGCTTACAAAGTAAAGGATGAGGGACTTGACCTTGGAGAGATTACTGCAGAACAGCTGCAAGAAGCTGTGGAAATGGTCATGATAGTCCCCATCCATTACACCAACAGGATGTTTGTCCGTGCACTTCTTGCGCCAGAGTTCAGAATCGTTTTTGAATTCGTACAGAGGATTTTCTTAAATCACAATGGATCCTATGACCAAGTGACCCCCGAGAAGTTCAGGATAATGGCCGCCGTGGTTCTTAATCTGCCAGTCAACTGGAGCAGGATCCTGTACGATCTGTTGGCAAAGGAGGCCAAAATGATCCTACACGTGAAAGACAGCTCTCCTGGAATTGAAGTTAAACGGAGCACACTTCGACACTCAACAAAGATCAGCTTTATGCTGGAATCTTTCTTTCCTCATCACCAGTGGGATACCACCGTCGAATTCAATACCAGACAGCATTTCCCAAAGGATCAGCATCAGCTGGAAATGTCAATGGGCATTTCAGCTAACTTGATTACCAGAGTTAAAGACTCAGTTGTCTATAATGCTCTGATGGAGATGGGAAGCTCAAATCCCATCTGGATTCCTCCTTCGGGTACAGCAGCCCAATCTACCAAATCAAAGGCCACTAAGGAGAAGCCATCCGAGAAAACTCCCTCTAAAAGAGTGACCAGGAGGACCAGCTCAGTCGAAACTGATATCTCTACTGCAGCCCAACCAAAACCTAAACGACGAAAGCTCCAAAAATTGGCTGAGACAGAGCAGAGCCCAGAACCAGCACAAGAAACTACATTCCCTCAACAGGAGGTTGAGGAAGAAAACATTGTAATGGTTGATGAACCAGAGGATGTAGAACCTTTGACCTCAGTACATCCAGAACAGATCAGGGATTTTTCCCCGCTCACACAATAAGTTCATCATCTGCTGAGCCTCTGGAACAAATCAATGAGGAGGAAGAAGAAGAAATCGCATCTTCAGATGAAGATGTGGAGAATAAAACAGCTCAGACTGTTATAAAAATGATTGAAGCAGAGGCTGACAGAGCTGTAATCAGCACATTTCCAGGCATCCAGCTCACGCCAGAGAGCTTTGATGCAGCAAAAAGGGTCAAATTGCTGTTGCTGATTAAAGACAAGGAGTTCTATGTCTTAGATGCGCTTCTTAAAATCAGATCGATTGATCAGCTCAAGGCAGAGGAAGCCACACTGCTGAACATTTTTGAAGTCTCTTCCGTTACTGAGCTAAGAGACAGTTTCTCACAATCCATTCTTGCCATTGCCCAGCTCGAAGCTCAGAAGCTGCAGATCAATCTTAGAGAGATTTATGAGAAAGCTGGGAAATTACAATTTTATGACAGTATTGTGGATAAAGACGATGATGAGAATGCCCCATCTGATGCTCATCAACCGGATGCAGCACTAACAGAACCATCTACAGACCAGGTCATGACTGACACTGGTGAGCAGATCACTACTCCTCCAGCACCAACCAAGGGAGAACCAGCACAAGCAGAATTCCTTGGACAGAACATCGGAGGCGAGCTTACTAATGACATCATCACTCCTGGTGTTGCAGCTGCCCAGAATATACATGTACAAACATTCACCATGGAAGATATATTGATGGACCAGCATCAATCCCTATCTAATGTTCAACTCAGAGATCTTATAGGCAAGAAGGTGGATCAGTATATGTATGGAACGCTGACCACGGTCCAAGATGAAGCCACACGCATACTGACAGAATTCAACGATCATCTGCAATCTCATATCAACCAGGTCGACACTGATCTGAGGCGTCTCTGTCGCTTGAAACTTGAGGAGATAAGCAAGAAAATGGATGATGACAGAGATGCTGCTGAGGCAAGCAAAGTCCAGATCGATCAGAGCCTGTCTACCACAGACCTCAAGGTACAGGAGATGTACAGAATTATCACCACTTTTGCTGCCAAAGAGAAGGACATGGTACACACCATTGTCAAGGAACAGACCGATGGTCTTACAGCAGACATCGTCAAAGAAACAAATGCTTACACCAGATCACTGCTAAGGCAGTTTGAAGCTGATGGGAAAAATTTCGTTGAAAGAAAACTCAGTGATCTGCGCTACCCAACTTCCACCCTCATCACTTCGTATTTTGATGAGACTGCTGACATCAAAGCAGCACAAGAAGAGATCAAATCTGATCTAGCCAACACACAGGCCTCATTTCAGAAACAGATCAATGACTCCAACCTCAACATCACAGCTTTGCTGTCTAACAAATTTGAATCAGCCAAGGAGGTTGCTGAGCTGAAGAATGAAGTCACTTCCCTCAAGACATTCATTCAATCTTTTATTGATGATGTCGAAAAGGGGGAAGGAATTGCTAAGGGGGAAGGCATTGGAAAGAAAAAGCTACCAGCTGCACAAACAAAGAAGAAAGAGAAGGCAACTGAAGATTTGAAAAAGAGCTTATCTGGTTCTGGTACATCAAAGAAACCAGCAAGCTCTCCTTCTTTCCAAGCTCAGAAAACTTTTTCCCCGACCCGATCAAGTCAGTCTTCCAAGAAAAAGAAGAAAGCAGGATCCAGCTGGTTCTCATCTGCTCCCATTCGCAAAACTTTGATAAAACAGGGAGAGACCAACTGGGTCCCAGATCACTTAAAGGAAGGATATGAAGGCCTGAAGTATGGGTTTATCATGTGTCGGTATTTTTTGAAAGAACCTCTGTACTGTGAGGGGACTCCAAACGAAGCGTTCGACCTATACCTAGAGCAGAACGATGCTAAAGACTTGGTGGGAGAGATCAGAGCCGCTGCTGCCAAAGCCCAAGTCCAGATTACTGCTCCAGAAAGGGAGTTCAGGACCTGTCCCACCATTCCCGGGACAGACCTCCCTGACAAAACATTTCTGCTGAATTTCATAAACCAGCTAGCAGAAAACAGAGGGTACAAAGTGGATACTGAAGATCCAGATTACATCAGAGTAAGAGAAGGAGTGTATGAGAGCGTTCAGCTCATTTCTGATGAGACCAGAGCAAAGATGAAGAAGCAGCAAGAGGAGAGAAGAAAAAGCAGATAGTAGTCTTATTTTCTTATATCTTTATGATCTGCCTTTTCTTATAATCTGTTCTGTTTATCTGTAACCTCTCTTGTCTTCTTATCAATATATGAAATCCAGTTTGAGTTTCTGATGACAACACTTTATTGTCCAGAACACATATAAAATACTCCTTAAACGTTATAAACTTAATAACGTAATCTGATCAAACTGGAAAACCAGACCAGACCAATCTGTATTAACTGATAGGACTCTTTTTGTAAAGTGTGGTTTCGACATCATCAACAAGGGGGAAATTGTTGGGAACCCTATAGATTAGTGTTGATGATGGTTTCTCGAAACAC
>JAPKLX010001037.1:0-29069 GCA_026898415.1 Leonotis leonurus
TTTTTTTTTTTTTTGAAATACGATCTGTTGTTATCACAGCTCGCTGCTGTGAACATAATCTCAAGCTGGTCTTCGCTTGGCTGGTTCGGGTATCTTTTACATAATCTAAAAGATAGATCACTATAAGTCAGTTTGAAAATTCAAACTTCCTGTTACAATGTTGATATCGTAAAAAGCTATTCTAGAACAGATATCAAAAACCAACATAAGGCAGGGGACAGCGAGCTGTTAATTTGTGAACAAATCGTAAACTCGATCTATTCAAAGTTTAACACTCGCTATCACTACAATGAGTTTAAGCCTTGTGAAGATATAGTTAATGTGTCCAGGAAAGCTTGATAAGAATAATACAGATAGTAAAAACTATACCATCTGCTTCTTTTAAAACTCTAGCTGTTCCTTAACAGATAACATTAATTACTTGGTTTAAGATTCCATATTTTAACTAAGTGTTGTTTCGAATAACATTATCAAAACCAAGATAAGATTGTGGGTTCCCAACAAAAGGTAAACTCTATTATATAAGTTCACTTTAGGAAGCATTCATGTTATGCGCTTTAGGCTTGTCAATGAGTGGGTTTTATCCGGACCGGACCTGAAACCGGTCAAAACCCGCTCATTTTAAATTTAGGGTTACGGTTCAGGTTCCGGTTCTAGACCCGTACAAACTCGTTCATAGTCGGTCCAGACCCCCACCCGTAACGTACGTTTCCAGTTCTAGTCCGCTCCGGCACGATCAATTTTTTTTTCCAATTTTTTTCATTTTTTTTATCTCAAAAAATTGATATTTAATAATATCTCATGTTACATCCTTGATCGTAGACAAACACTCTATACGTCCTAATTCAATAATAAATGTACCCAAACAATAAACACATATAAGTCGTAAAATAATTATGTAATTTAAGTGACTTTTTAATAATGGTTAATAAAATAAGAGTGAAGTTTCATTATTAAATATTTTATATTTAATTAATTTATTTGGAATCCGGATTCGTTTTAACGAATTAGTGACTAAAATAATTATATAAATAAAACTTAGCAAAACCCATGGGTGATTGTTTTATGCGTTTTTGGTCTCGTTTCTCTCGTAATTTGGATTAGTATTGGTTGATATTGTCGATCAAGTTGATGCTTGGGTCTGTTATTTGCTACTTTGTAGGTAAAAGATCGACACATGAAGTGGAATAACGTTCGAGAAGAGAAACGAGGCAAAAAAGAGGCGAAAAGTGAAGAAAAGACGTAGAGCAGGCAAAACGTGGGGCTAGCGACCGCTAGCCCCTAGCGGTCGCTGGCCCTGCCCATCCACCAAGACAGAACTTGGGGCTAGCGAGCGCTAGCCCCCCAGCGCCCGCTAGCCCCTACACCGAAGAAGAGACAGAACAGTGAGGTAGCGAGCGCTACCCCCCCAGCGCTCGCTACCCCACTGCATCAAACCCTAGCCCAGCGAGCCAAGGTAGCGCTCGCTGGCCCCTAGCGAGCGCTACCCTAGAGCGTGTTTTCCCTCCTATTTAAACACCTTCTCGCGTGGTGACTTGGACGCCAGTTTTTTTTTTTTGCTTCTTCCATATTTTAGTTCTAGTCTAGGGTTAAGAGCGCAAAAAGGAAACATTCTAGTCTAGATTTTATTTTCAGTTCGTCTTTCAATTCAGTTGTGGATACGTTCGTGATTCAACCTGGAGATTTATTTTAATTCAGTATTTCTTTTCAAATCCAATGAGTTCTTTATTGCTTCCTTTCCTGCTTTCTTATTGCTCTCTTATTTTCCTTTATGTGTTTTTATTCTCTTGCCTTGATACTGATTAATTATAAAATCATTAACACAAACCTTTCAATCATGTTAATCAATCAGTTTAAGGCATGTCTAGACTTCGTTTCTTTAATTATTCATTCTTAGAAATAGGATTTAATTGTTTTCTTCATTCCTTCCTAGAAAGTTCGTATTTATATTCCTTTAATCCTTTTTGCCTTAATTATCTCATAGATAGAAAACCAAAACCCTCAATCTATTACTGCTTTTATTTTCTTCAACGTGAATGAAGCCCTGTTTAGCCTTCCTTGAGAGTACGATTTGGGTTATGCTTAATTACACTATTAACAATGATCTCGTCCAAATTGCGAGTAGTATAGTTCATTAAGCACGACACATCCCTTTAAGTATATAGGCTGGAAACATTCCTCGTGCCCAATACTGATCCCTTATCGGACAGTGGGTCTGGACTCAACAACGCCACGTACTTAAGGGTATATTTGAGTGAAATAAGTATATCGGCTGGAAATATTCCTCGTGCCCGTTACTGATTCCCTTTATCGGACAGTGGGTCTGGTCTAAACAACGCCACGTACTTGTTTAAGTGAAACAAATTTTGGCGCCGTTGCCGGGGAAGGCTTTAGGCATTTATTTGCGTTGTTTTATTTTATTTTCTTTTTCTTTTTGTTTTATTCTTTTGCTCCTGCAAGGTGCGTTTGATCTGCTTTTGAGTTGTGTATGCTAGGACGCCGAAGCTTGAGAAAAGAGTTGGTACCCTACGTAGACAATATCAATAGAAGAGAAGCCGCACGAGAGGGGCAGTATAGGGACGTCATTAACCTCGCCACACTATTCGAAGAACAACTGGTAATAATGGCTGAGGAAAACGGAGCCCCTAAGAAGCTCGGAGACTTTGCCAGGCCATCTTATGGCATCACAGCGTCTGCTATAATATTATCTACTGCAGCAAGGAATTACGAGTTGAAGCACAACCACATCAACTTGCTTCCTTCGTTCTACGGTTTGCCTAATGAAGATGCCCTCCTTTTTATTAGGGAGTTCTGTACATCTATCCACTCTATTCCACTCCAGGGTATTACCGAAGATGAGCTGCTTAAGAAGTGTTTCCCCTATTCACTCAAGGATAGGGCGAAAACGTGGTATCTTTCTCTTCCAGCCGGATCTCTTGACACATGGAAAGCAGTCAGTACTACTTTTCTGCTCAAATATTATCCGAATCATAAGACATAGCAAATCCGGCTACAGCTTATGCAGTTCACTCAAGAACCTGACGAGCCCTTTCATGAGGCACTTGACAGATTTCGAGAGCTACAGCAGCAGTGTCCACACCATCAGATTGTGCCCGAACTGCTTTGGCAGATTTTCTATAATGGGTTGCAACACACTTATCAGTTTATGGTGGATACAGTAGCTGGAGGAAATTTATCTAAGAAGACAGCTGAGGAGGCGATTGAGATATTTGAGACTTTGGCAACTAATTCGCAGCAGAAAACCTCTCGATCTAAGAGAGTAGAAGTCAGAGAGATCGGAGTTAGCCCGGATTTGAAGAAGCAGATGGCTGACATGATGCGAGAGCTGCAAGAGTTGAAGATGAGCAAGGCCCCTGCAGTGGCCAAGCACGAGCCGGTGCCTGAACCGTGCCCGATTTGTGGTGATCCCACTCATAACGAGGATCACTGCACCAGAATGGCAGAAATGACTTATGAGGGAGAAGCGGAAATCTATGCTGCTCAGGGATATCCGCCGCGACCGCCATTTAATCAACATCCAGTCCAGCAGACTTCAGGATGGAGAGCGCAGAACAGCTCTACTTGGAGGGGTCCCAATCAGGGTCAAGGAGCGAATTTTCCTCCTCGACGACCGCCTCCGCAGCAGCAATACTACCCACCTCAACAAAGGTATTATCCTCCACAGCAGCCTTACTACCCGCCTCAGCAAGGGTACTATTCGCCACCACCCCAGTTTCAACAACCACCACCTCAGTTTCAGCAGCCACCACCGCAGCTTCAGCCTCAATATCCACCTGCACCGCGAGGGGCTGCGCCACCTAAGACATCTCTAGAGGACAGTTTGGCGGCTTTCATGCAAGAAAGCAAATTGGCTAGAGAGGCTCAAGAGGCTACTATCAGACGCCTTGAGAGCCAAGTAGGGCAAATTTCCGGAGCAGTGAATCAAATGCAGCAGCAGCAACAGACAGGAAAGATACCGGGGCAGGGGCATTCAGCGCAGCAGTTGCAGGCCATTACGGTTCTACGCAGTGGCAAACAAGTTGATAATAAGGTGGCTATGCCGGAAGATGAGCCGACTAACGTGGTGGAGAATGCCGAGAAAGGGAAGGAACCGGAGCAGTCAGTAGTTCAATTACATAAGACGGCGAACCCGTACAAGCCGCCTATTCCCTTTCCGAGCAGGCTGAAGAATGAGAAGCTTGAGAAACAGTTCGCAGACTTTTACAAGATGCTATCCCAAGTACATGTGAACTTGCCGCTTTTGGATGTTATTCGTAATGTACCTGCGTACCTGAAGTTCTTCAAGGAGCTAGCCTCCAAGAAGAGGAGATTTGCAGACAACGAGTTTGTTATGGTGTCTGAGGTAGCCAGTTCGATTATGCAGCAGCCTCTTCCCCAAAAGCTGCGAGATCCAGGGAGTTTCGTCATCACAATCGCCCTAGGCAATGGTAAGACCGTAACAGGTATGCTTGATCTCGGTGCTGGTATTAATCTTATGCCATACTCAATTTTTAAAGAATTAGAGTTAGGTGACTTAAAACCGACACGTATGAGTTTACAATTGGCTGATCGTTCTGTGAGATATCCTAGGGGAATTATAGAGAATATTCTTGTTAGTGTTGGTGGCTTGATTGTGCCTATGGATTTCGTTGTCTTAGAGATAGGTGATGTGCATGAGAACGGACGTGATCATACTTTATTGCTAGGTAGACCGTTTATGGCAACTACTAACACTCTGATTGATGTTAAAAATGGAAATATTCAAATGTCTGTGTTAGGAGAAAAAGTTTCGTTCTCGGTTCATAAGCATAAGGCTATGCCTTCTATTAGCTCTAATGAGGAATGTTCTTTCATTGATTCTATTGATGCCTTGGTCGAGAGTTCTTTTGTGCAGGATTTTAATTTGGAGGAGGTATTCGAGGGATCGGCTGACTTGGAAGAGAGGCTCCTATTGGAGGCTCAGTTCGCGAAACCACCCCGCTTGACGATGGCTAAGCCAACCACATTTGAGAAGTTGGAGCTTAAGGAGCTTCCTGCGAATTTGAAATATGTATTTCTCGAGGCGAACGAGCAGAAGCCAGTGATAATTTCAGCTAATCTTACTGATGTCCAGCAGACTCAGTTAGTAACTGTGCTGAAAAAGCATAAGTTAGCCTTTGGATGGAGTCTGGCAGACATCCGAGGTATTAGCCCGGCGTTGTGTATGCATAAAATACAACTCGCCGACGACGCCCTCCCGAAGAGGGATGGACAGCGACGCCTTAATCCAGTTCTGATGGAAGTCGTGAAAAAGGAGATTCTCAAACTATTGGCTGAGGGAATCATCTATCCTATAGCTAACAGTGAATGGGTGAGTCCTGTCCACGTCGTGCCTAAGAAAGGCGGTATCACTGTGGCGATGAACGAGAAAAATGAGCCTGTCCCTACTAGACCTGTCACCGGATGGAGGATGTGCATCGATTACCAGAAGCTCAATGCGGCAACGAAAAAGGACCACTTTCCCTTGCCCTTTATTGATCAGATGTTAGACAAACTTGCCGGTAATGATTACTTCTGTTTTCTTGATGGTTTGTCAGGTTACTATCAAATTGCAATTGATCCAGAGGACCAGGCGAAGACTGCCTTCACTAGCCCCTTCGGGACGTATGCCTTTAGGAGGATGCCTTTCGGCCTCTGCAATGCGCCAGGTACGTTTCAGCGTTGCATGATGTCAATTTTTTCTGACATGATTAGTGATTTTGTCGAGGTGTTTATGGATGATTTTTCTGTGTTTGGCTCTTCCTTTGATGACTGTCTAGATAAGATTGATCGTGTGCTTGGTCGTTGTGTTGAAACTTGTTTGACTCTAAGTTGGGAAAAGAGTCATTTCATGGTTCGTAGTGGAATTGTCTTAGGGCATGTCGTGTCTAGTAAGGGAATCGAGGTAGATAAAGCCAAAGTTGAAATAATTGAAAAATTACCTCCACCGACTGATGTTAAGGGTATTAGAAGTTTCTTAGGACATGCTGGCTTTTATCGTAGATTTATTAAAGACTTTTCAAAAATCTGTCAACCTTTGTGTCGTTTACTGGCTCAGGATACTGCTTTTAATTTTGATGATGATTGCCTATCTGCGTTTCTTACTTTGAAGGAGAAGTTGTGCAGTGCACCTGTGATTGTTGGTCCTGATTGGTCTGTTCCCTTTGAAATTATGTGTGATGCGTCTAACTCTGCTTTGGGTGCGGTTTTGGGGCAGCGTGTTGATAAGATGTTGCGTGTTATTTATTATGCTAGCTCAACCTTGAATCCTGCTCAGATTAATTATACTACTACCGAAAATGAGATGTTAGCAGTAGTATTTGCTCTTGATAAATTTCGTGCGTATATTATAGGATCTAGAGTTATTGTACATAGTGATCATGCTGCCTTGCGCTATTTATTGACTAAGCCCCAGGCGAAACCTAGATTAATTCGTTGGGTTTTGTTACTTCAAGAGTTTGACATTGAGATTCGTGATAGAAAAGGAAGTGAGAACGCCGTTGCCGATCATTTATCTCGTTTAGAGCATGTTTCCTCTGACGCACCTAATGATTTAGTTGCCGAGTCTTTTCCCTATGAGCATGCATACAGTGTTTCTCATGTGCCTTGGTTTGCCGATATAGTTAATTATTTGGCTTGTGGCGAGTTAAGGCCTGACCTCACTTCCCAAGAAAGGAAGCGTTTTCTTTATGTATGCAGACAGTACTTTTGGGAAGAGCCCTTTCTATTTAAGCTCGGAAAGGACGAGGTGATCCGGCGTTGTGTTGCGGAGGAGGAGCAGCCGAAGGTGTTGGAAATGTGTCATGAAACTCATTGTGGAGGCCACTTCGGAGGCCAAAAGATGGCGCATAAGGTTCTTCAATCAGGTTTATTCTGGCCTACATTGTTCAAAGATGCGCATGCTTATTATTCTGCTTGTGATAGATGTCAAAGAGTTGGTACTATAGGCCGTAGGAATGAGATGCCCCTTAATAATATTCTTGTGGTTGAAATTTTTGATGTATGGGGAATTGATTTCATGGGTCCTTTTCCTAAATCGCATGGGTATGAATATATATTACTTGTTGTCGATTATGTGTCTAAGTGGGTTGAGGCTATCCCCATGAGGACGTGTGACTCTCACGTTGTGCTTAAGTTTGTGCAGGAAAACATTCTATGTAGGTTTGGATTTCCACGAGCTATCATTAGCGATGGTGGAAAACACTTTTGCAATAGGCTTTTCGAAAGGCTTATGAGGAAGAATGGGATCACACACAAGATTGCGACTGCCTATCATCCACAAACGTCAGGCCAAGCCGAGACGAGCAACAAGCAAGTCAAGAACATCTTGGAGAAGACCGTACAGCCATCTAGAAAGGATTGGGCTGTCAAAGTGAATGATGCGTTGTGGGCATATCGCACGGCGTACAAGAATGTGTTGGGAATGAGTCCGTACCGTCTAGTGTATGGAAAGGCGTGCCATCTTCCGGTAGAAGTTGAGCACAAAGCCTATTGGGCGATCAAGGCCTCCAATTTTGATTTGCACAAGGCGATGGAGCATCGTTCGCTCCAAATGTCGGAGTTGGATGAATTGCGTAACGAGGCATATGAAAACGCCAAGATTTACAAGGACAAGGTAAAAGCAATTCATGACCGGAGGATTGTGCATAAGGATTTGAAGCCCGGTATGAAGGTGCTACTATTTAATTCTCGGTTGAAGCTGTTTCCCGGAAAATTGAAGTCTAGATGGAGCGGTCCGTTCGTTGTAAAGCACATAAAACCATATGGTGCAATTGAACTTGCCAAGGAAGGAGACGATGATTCGTTTGTTGTGAACGGGCAGCGAGTGAAGCCGTACATCGAAGGGTGGCCTACTAATTTCACGGTGGAGTCTACACCGATTGAAGATCCACCTCCTGCTTGATCTCATATTACCGTCGAGCTCATGACGTTAAACAAGCAGTCTTTTCTTTCCCTTGTTTTTGTTTTTGTTGTTTTAGTTATATTCCTTCTTTTATTTTGTACTTGTTGGGTGAAGAGCATAATTTAAATCAATTTTTTGTGTTGCAGAAAAATAATCGAGTGGAATGCGCAAGAGACATGAAAAAGAGGACACTGACGAGAGTTGAGCTAGCGCTCGCTAGGCCCCAGCGAGCGCTAGCCATGAGTTCTGCCCGACTCCAGCAACAGGGGCCAGCGCTCGCTACCCCCCAGCGAGCGCTAGCCCCATTCCCTGTATCAAACCAGCACGCAGGGCTAGCGAGCGCTACCCCCCCAGCGCTCGCTACCCCTGGTCCCTGCCTTCTACTCAGCGCGCAAGGGTAGCGCTCGCTACCCCCCCCCCCCCAGCGAGCGCTACCCTTAGTCTCTGCCCAACTCTTAAAAAAATCCGCTAGGGTAGCGGTCGCTACCCCCCCAGCGACCGCTACCCCCCCTCGCTGCCCCCTTTAATTCTTTTCCCTTCCTCTTCTCCTACACAATCAAACCCACGACTCCTCCTTCTTCCTCCCACTCGCGATTCCTCCTCCAATTTCCTCCCCCAGCTCAATTTCTTCCATTACTCTCTCCCATCTCCTCCTCCAATCTTCAATCCTTCATCACTCTCATATTTCCTACCACCCAAACTACTACCCACACCCCTACATTCCTCAAAAATCTCAAATTCTTCCTCTTCAAATTTCAAATCCCTAAATTCCCAATTTCCCCCAAATTCTTAAACCCTTGTTCTTCCCTTTCACCTCAAATTAACCTTCTTCCTCCCAAATTCCGGCCACACCAACCCAATTACTCATCTCCGCGGTTGCACCCCCGTCCTCAGTCTCCTTCCGGCGACTTTCCGGCGAATTTCCGGCAACACATTCCGGCCATCTCCAATTTCTAGTTCACAATGGCGCGCTCCAAACATCGTGCCGGCGAGCAAGCCGCTAGCACTTCTCAACCTGAGGAGCCGACAACTGAGGAGCTTCAAGAGACCTACAACTGCCCATTCCCCCTCGAATCACACTTAGAGGGGCAATTCTACGAGCGGTGGACTCGGTATGAGGTAACTCCACCTCACACTCTTGACTGGGATTTGTTAGACAATCTTCATTGTGTTCGCGAGCTTGAGCATTATTTAGACGTTTTAGGACTTAAGAAATATGCACATATGTCGTTTAGATGCTCGAAGGTACTTACCCATGAATTTCTATCTACATTAACTGTGCCTGCTGATTTGACTGGTTGTACATTTAGATTGCGGGGTGTTGCCCGTAGATTGTCTATTTTCCAGCTTTGCAGGATCATGGGCTTTCATGGAAAGAATGTGGGCGATCATGCCCCACCTGCTGGCTATACTCATAATGCCGCGTGGACTTCCCTAACGGGATTCCACAATTGGCAAGCTGGAGGTATGCCGGCCGGTTACATTCAAAACAATGTGTTGATGATTCTGCACAAATTCTTGTGCTATGGGATAACCGGCAAGGAGCAGGCCAACAAGGTTAATCAGGCCGAGGTCTTTATGCTTCAGAGTGCCGTACAGGGCTCCCGACTGTGCGCCGGCTATTACATCCTCACCACCTTCAAGAATATGTTAGCCACAGTTCGCTATCATGCCACATTGCCTCTCGTCATCTGTGCCATTGCTCGGCACTTCGAGGTTTTTGACCCGGAGGATCTTGACCCAGCCGACACAATCTATGTGTCACGGATTGATCTCTCGGAGCTCCGCCAGGCTCGTATCTGCACGAGTGACTTCATCTGGGTGCCATCCACCTCCCGACGTTGTGTGGTTAACCACACTAATGAGTTGGCCGCCTTAGCTGCCAATGTACCTGATGTCGGAGATGCTGAGGGCGCAGCTGACCGAGAAGCCGAGGAGGCGGCTTATGAGGACGCCCCTATGCAGGATGCCTATACATCCGGCCCTTCCTCCATCCGACAGGCGCCGGCCAGTATCACTTTGGAGCTGGTTCTTCTTCTACCAGTGGTGTTGACCACCTCACGTCGCAGTTTCAGTCTCTGAGCACTGAACTCGGCGCTCTTCGGTCCGACTTCAGCTCTTTCCGGCAGGACTTCATCAGTTTCTCACAGGACTTTGGAGCCCACGCTCACGAGTCGCAGTCCTTCTACCAGGACTTTAGAGACTTCAGCTCCTCCATGCTTCGGAGTCAGGAGCGCATTGAGGAGCGGACGACTGCTACCCATGATATGATGACTGAGCAAGCTCGTCTGTGGAGACTATCTCAGGAGCAGTCGGCTCTCCAGTATCACCAGATTTTGGAGAATAACCGACAGATGGCAGAGCTTAATGCCCAGTGGTCGAACTGGGCCCTTTATGACACTCCACCACCACCACCGCCGCCGGATCAGCAGTGACTTCTCACTGCTGTTTAGTACGCTTATTTTCTTTTTATTTGGTTTTTGTTTCTTTTTCGGGTTGTTTCATTTTTGTTATTTCTTTTTGTTGCTTCCTTTGCTTTGTTTTAGTGTTTCTCTTGCAGGTCTTAATTTTAGGATTGTTCAGTTTCTGATATCTCTTTGTGGAGCAAGCATCACATCGCCGCATTCCCCCAAATCGGGTAGTTTCCTTCCTTCTCTTGTTCTTATTTTAGCAATGGGGACATTGCTAGGTTCTTTGTGAGGGGGAGGGGTGTGCATTATTTGTTGCGGTGTTTGTTGTTAATATCTTTGCGTGTCAGAAAGCATTGTTAGAGTTTGACATGATATGGATTGATTTTGATGAGAAATATGTTTTGATTATGCTTGATGACATGAATGAACAGTTGTGGATACGTTCGTGATTCAACCTGGAGATTTATTTTAATTCAGTATTTCTTTTCAAATCCAGTGAGTTCTTTATTGCTTCCTTTCCTGCTTTCTTATTGCTCTCTTATTTTCCTTTATGTGTTTTTATTCTCTTGCCTTGATACTGATTAATTATCAAATCATTAACACAAACCTTTCAATCATGTTAATCAATCAGTTTAAGGCATGTCTAGACTTCGTTTCTTTAATTATTCATTCTTAGAAATAGGATTTAATTGTTTTCTTCATTCCTGCCTAGATAGTTCGTATTTATATTCCTTTAATCCTTTTTGCCTTAATTATCTCTTAGATAGAAAACCAAAACCCTCAATCTTTTACTGCTTTTATTTTCTTCAACGTGAATGAAGCCCTATTTAGCCTTCCTTGAGAGTACGATTTGGGTTATGCTTAATTACACTATTAACAATGATCTCGTCCAAATTGCGAGTAGTATAGTTCATTAAGCACGACACATCCCTTTAAGTATATAGGCTGGAAACATTCCTCGTGCCCAATACTGATCCCTTATCGGACAGTGGGTCTGGACTCAACAACGCCACGTACTTAAGGGTATATTTGAGTGAAATAAGTATATCGGCTGGAAATATTCCTCGTGCCCGTTACTGATTCCCTTTATCGGACAGTGGGTCTGGTCTAAACAACGCCACGTACTTGTTTAAGTGAAACAGTGATCCATACCCAATAATACCCATGGGTAATCTTCCGGATCGAAACCATTAATATTTTAATTAACGGTTTGGGTCTGGGCCCGGATCAAATATTCATCGATCTGATTCCGGTTCTAGGACCGTAACTAATTTAACGGTCCCGGTCCAAGTTTTACCCACCCATTGACAAACTTATGCGCTTATAATATGTTTTTTTGGAGGTTTTATATATATTGATACCCAATATTGTTTGTGTTTAGTCTTTTTTATTTTAGGTTTAACATCCCATAAATTGAGGAAAGTAAATGACCGTGTTCATTGCGGTTATATCGATTAGAGCATGAACTAGTATTAAAACCCGTGCATTGCACCGGAAATAGTGAAAATTATCAAGCAGTTATTTTAGAATGATTAAATGTTGATGACGACTTATTAAAATTTCATTAACATTAGTTTTGGAAATTTTTATAATAGTGTTCGACAATTTATGAAAAATATATAATTAAGGTAATTCGGACATAAAAAAAATCATTTGTTCCGCTATTTATGTTTTTTTTTTTACCAAAAATTTTTCACAATTTTAGTCAAAACAGGACATAAATATTTTTTTTCTCATGTTCATGAATTGCCTAATTTACACTATTATAATGGAAGTTCTTGTTGAATTATACAAGTAGTATGTGCATCCCGTGCAATGCACATTGAAAAATTATAACTTATTTGATACGTATAAGATAATTATCATCATTTTTTTTATCATATTCCATGAAACTATAGTTATTTATTTTAGTTTTTCATCCTTATATTTTATATGGATCAAAAAATTTGAAGTTTTTAGAATTTTATGTTGTTTAGTATTGAACTTAATGAGTTTTTATTAGTGCATTGGAGGCGTAGAGCTGTCAAAATTGTCAAATTGAACTTTCTAAGGTTTTGAAGTCCGTCATAACTTGTTAGAAAAATTTCAAACCTATAATTATAAGACTCAGTTCAGCCATTTATGGGCTGTTGGGCGGGTCTGTTTTACTCGTCCGTGCAATATAATATTTTATAATTTAATAAACTTAATTATTTTAATAAAAAAATTTATAATAAATAATTTTACTTATAGAAAATATTTGAAATAAAATATTTTAATTTTAATTATTTAAGATAATATATTTAATATTTTAATTGAAAATTCAAAATTTTAAAATAATTTTAATAGTATAAATAAAAAATCACTGTTAAAATGAATTATAGTTGATGTTTTGTGTTGTACATATACATATTCGACTGACTTGCAAAAATTTTAGATGAATTTTTCGAGGATTATTATTTTCAGATCATGACAGTTTTATCCATGATACATATGTTGATAAATAAATTATTATGAAACTAGATAGTTGATTAAAAATAATATTTTAATATATGTATAAATAATCTAATAAATATGTATTAAAGATATTAATATATAATTTATATTATATTATTATATATATTTTTATTCATAAGAAAAAATCTTTATGTGAGAAATGTGAAAATATATCAACCATTCATTTTAATAAATTAAAGATTGTGATATTTCTTTCAAAATTACTTATTTATATAAAAAAAAATATAATTTTCATGTTCCTATTATAATGAAAATTAAATATTTTTGATTAAAGTGATCTTAAAAATTAATTTTAGTTAGATAAATAAGATATATTCTTTTTTTTATTATTGTAAATAATTTCCCCCTCATATATGAACATAGAGCGCATATGTATATTCATTAAATTATATATATAATTTCATAAAATTATAAATTATAAATTTAAGATATATAATTACATAAAGAAAATTAATTATTGATAATATGTAAAAAAGAAAAATATAAATATAAATATATTTTGCTGCATATTATATACTTATCAAATTAAAGCTTTTGTTGTACTCTTTAATTCAAGATACATATTGCATATATTTTTAATTTTTTAATTATTATTACTATTGAAATTAAAGTTATTTACAAAATTGATTTGAAATGGAATTGTAATTGATTTCATGTAGATATTGTTTACATTGAAATCACAAGAGGCAATTAATTTCCGTTTTGATATTCATTCATACAAGCAATGAGGTTTAAAATATAATCAACATATAGTTGAGGTGAAACTTATGAAATTTCTTGAAGACAATTTATAAGCGAAAGTTTTGTAGAAGATTAGAGGATTGATCTTTGATAGATGCCAATCGATTTCATATATTTCAAGATGTGAATATAGATCAATGAGTTTATAATTGTCCAACAACTAATGGTATATATATATATATATACTATGGCTCTAAAAGTTACATGGTTTATAAATTTCACAATTTCCAAGTATGAAACATCTTACACTTTCTAAAATAATTTATATATTATTAATCACATGTGCACTCTAAAATCTTTTTATTTATATTTATTTAAATTTTTAAATTTTTAGAATTAAAAATCATATTAATCACATATAATATTATATACTCCCTCCGTTTTTTAATAAGTGTCCAATTTTACTAAATCACACATGCCAATAAAATGAAAATTTTACTTATATACCCTTTATTGAATAGCATAATAAATACATTCATACAAATAATATCAAATTCCAATAAGTATTAAATAAGGGAAAAATTGAAAGATTGTCATAAATATATTCTAGATTTTTGAAATAGGACACTTATTTAGAAACAAGAAAAAAAGTTAAATAGGACACTTATTAAAAAATAGAGGGAGTATATTTTTATTTCCATGTGTATGAAATGTTTAAATAAATATTATATATATATATATATATGTGGTGGTCAATTAAGTTTGACCAAGTTTTAAGTGACGTGGCATTTAATTTTAAAAAACTTAAATGATCTAGGGTCGATCTATGTTTCGAGTAGATGATCGTGGGATGTTTACTTTATCTAAACCGATTCCCGATGAGTGAGAAATAATGGTTTAAAGCGGGCCACTTAAGGCATGGAGTTATGTGTTTGAGACTAAGTATATATGGAGAAGAACTCTTGTCATATTGGTTATAAAACCAACATTCATTATGTACATAAGGAGGTTAAGAAATCTTATGGTATGACTGGTTGGGCTAAAGAACCAACCTCGAGCGCGGCAGCTTGCTGGCTCGGGTCTTGTTTTTGTTGATGGACTGTTAGTGGCCTGGTGGCCTGCAGGTGGCCAGCTGGCCTGGCCTGCCTGCTGACCCGGCCTACTACCTACTGGCTTGGCCTAGGCAGGTTTGCTCTCAGCTGGCCTGTGTCATGGTCTGTTTCAGATGGCCTGCCCAACGACCTGTCCTAACGACCTGTGATAATGGTCTGTCCAGCTTGACTTTATGGAGCTAGCTTGGATGTTTTTGATATCGACCTGTGAGATCGATCTTGTGATCGATCTGTGATATCAAGTTCCTTATCAACATGCTATTGATGAATGTGGACAAATGTATGTCCAGATTAGGTGGATTAATTATAATTAATTGCCACCGGTTTTTGTAACTCATGTAACGTCCAATGGCTTAATGAGAATCAATTGCCATGAATGGACATTAATTACAATAAATCCTTGCAACTCCTCTTCAGTGGATTTGGCCTATACATAGGTGTTGCTCATGCATCATACATACGCACGTAACATACAAGTCTTCCAAAAAACATAAATATCTTGTTGCATTCTTCTTCTTCAAGAATTTTAGAAGAAGTTTTATTCTCAACCATTCCAGTTCGCCATAGCTCGTTGGTTCGCGGTGCTGCCACCATCGAGACGTCGTCGTTTTATCTTTGGAGACGATACGTCGAAACCGTGAGCAATACCGGAGCGTATTTCGTCTTGCGGAAAGAGAATTTCTCGACTCGGTAACATATTTTATTATTATTTTTATTACTTTTTGTAATAAATTAGCAAGTTCTATATTCATCAATATAAGATATATTTTATGGTATATTCTTATTTTTATATGTATCATATATTATATATTCCATATTCATCAATATAAAATATATTTTATAAACTAAATAAAGATTAAATATGTATATATATACTCAATAAAATAATCAAGTAAAATTATGGTATTTATTTTCTTACAAATGGAAGAAGGCACGTACTTTGAATCTTATTTCAAATAAACTTTGTTTTATGAGTTTTAATTATCAAGATGTAAAATTATAATATTTATTTATAATATAGAAAATTTATAATATTCAGGGAAAACTATTTTTTGATATACAAAAAGTGGTTGATGCTTATTTAATTGTCTTAGTAGTTGGACAATATATATATATATATATATATATATATATATATTAGTATAGATAATAAAATTTTAATAAATTTATATTTTAAT
Source organism: Leonotis leonurus (assembly GCA_026898415.1). Taxonomy (NCBI): domain Eukaryota; kingdom Viridiplantae; phylum Streptophyta; class Magnoliopsida; order Lamiales; family Lamiaceae; genus Leonotis; species Leonotis leonurus. The sequence continues at coordinate 15,800 of JAPKLX010001037.1, forward strand.
TAAAATAATAATGTATAGATATAGATGTATATAATTTTCATATGTAAATATAATATATTATTTAATAATTAAATATTATTTCCATGAATGTAAAAGTATATATTTAATGATATATTATTTCAATGCGTATATCGACACCTAATTAAAAATTCAATCAGATGATTATGATTATTTAATTGTCTTATTAGTTGGACAATGTATATGTATTTTTTATTATAGATAATAAAAATTTCCTGATTGTATATTTTTATTAAAATAATAATGTATAGATATATAGGTATATAATTTTCTTATCTATATATAATATATTATTTAATATTTAAGTATTATTTCCATGAATGTAAAAGAATATATATTTAATGATATATTATTTCAATGCGTATATTTTGATACCTAATTAAAAATTCAATCAAATTGATGATTTTGACTACAAATTCACGTATATCATCGTGAATGTGTGAAATTCAAGTTTATTGTTTATATATTGAACTACTTATTAATATAAAATATATCATCACCACGACTCGATAAGTTGATAATATACATATTCAAATAATTAATTTTATTTGAATAAATACGAGTTAGAGATGATAACATACGATTGATGACTAGGGGTGAGAATCGGGACAAAATTGGCATCATGGGATGCATGGCTGAGTAGATTTCCCAGGTAGCGGGTAGAGCACGAATGACTTTCAAGTTTTTCTCTCGTTGAGAATACTTGTTTTTGTCGATGATGGCTATTTCAATCAATACTTCTGTGAACCGGTTCTTCATTTGAGCTATGGTTTCTCCTGACTTCATTTTGAATTCTTCAAATTTGTTACAAGCAATAGACAGCTTGTTTTCTTGTATGATGTCTGATCCACGGCTAATTTCTTTGAGTACATCCCACATCTCCTTTGCAGTTTGAAGATGTCTGATTTTGGCCAAGTACACGCCTCTTACTGTACTCGAAATTAGACCTTTGGCGAAGTCATCGAGTCCAGCTTCTTTTCTTTCTTCAACGGTATATTCGTCAATGGTCTTTTCCTTTTCAACTATGACCAGTGAAGGAGTTGGACCAGTTCCATCCTTTATCTCAGCACTTCCCTTGTTCATGATTTTGATAGGTCCATCAGTAATGACCTTCCACATTTTGATATGTTGTGCTCGTAAACACATCTCAATTCTGAAACTCCAGTCTTCATATCCGGCAATGGAGAAATCCTCACAAGCACGTATCATCTGTCCTTCCATAACTTCAAGGTAGATGATTAAATAAATGCAAGTGCAATATGCTGTGAAAACGATTTCAGGATCTCTTCAAGAAGACCACACAGAGATAATCTCTTGTGAATTAGAAACAATGGTCAAAATGAACCACTGCTCTGATACTACTTGTTGGTCCCGAAAGAGCTAGATTGGTGTATGGGGGGGGGAATACACCAATCCAAAACTTTTTAGGTTTTCTTGTACAAAGTTCAAGTATAAGGCTTTAGCCCTCTTAATAACTTAAGATAGCTTTAATTAGTAAGGTAAATCTTCTTATTAGGAAGATCAAATCTCACTCAAATAATACCTTATATGTGAATAACAATAATCAAGAGACACAAACACAAATTTAGACTTGATTAAAGTTGTGTGCGGAAGTTGGTGGTTAATGCTCTTTTTAAGATGAAAACGTTTTCTTTCTTGATGTAGTTAAGAAACCAGATTTATATGTATGAGTATGAAGAAGATGATGGAGAAGTAAAACAGAAAGTAAAGAACACAAGAGTTAACGTGGTTCGGGATAAACTTCCCTACGTCCACGGCTCGATCAGAACTAGATCGAAATCAACTAAAGTCTCCTTTCTTTTTACTCGTTGAGTACGAGCCACAAGCTTTATCAAAACTAGATAAATACTTGTGATTACACTTCTTCTTCCTAAGATTAAAAACTACAATCTAGGAATATAACTGGATCAAAACTAGATCCTAACTTTGGGTTTTGATACAAACAAATTTCCAGAAAATAATAACTTCAAGAACTGTAAACACTCAAGAGAATTCTTGATTTTGAAGGAGTGCTTTGAACGTTGATAGCTTGAAGTATTTTGAGCAGAGTAAAGGTAATTTTCGCTTGAATTCTCGTCCTCATTTCTGGAGATGAAGGTGGTATTTATAGCTTCAATGAAGAAACTATCCGTTGGAGAAGAAGAGGTACTTCTTCATTGCATTAATGACTGCATTAAATGCATGGCAGTGTTGTTAAAACACGCGCTGTCAAAGTGAGAGTGGTTACCACCTTTCATGGGATTTCCCAATGTATTGCCATACTGGGAATGATTCACCGTACTGAAATTTTGATATTCTTGTACTTCATTCCTTAAAGCATGCTGTTGATGTGACAATACAAGGAGTGGTTGACTTGTGACAAATTTAGGTATGTCGGCAGTCCACCGTAGTTACCGTGAGGAGCAGCTTGAATTTTGATGACATAGCAGCTCGCTGACTTTTGTGTTGTAGCATTATCTCTTCATTAACTTGAAGCAACCAGATCGTTTTTAAGGGATCAATCGATCTGTCAAAAGAAGGTTGAGATGATAAGATCGTTAATGGGAATAAACGATCTGTTGATTGATATGCTCGTTGGATGTACTTCTTTAGAGCGCGCTGCTTCCTTCTTTTGAAATGATGAGAACGATCTTGTTGTAAAAGAGGGCAGCGGGCTGTTCCTTCTTTCAAGACGAGCTGCTAAATCTTTTAGAGCGAGCTCCCATCAAGTAGTCTATTCTAAGAAATCAGATCGTTATAGTTGTTTTGAAACTTCCAAACAACTTTCACATTTGTGATCTGATGAAACATAATCTAGAAGAAAAACAAAGGCAAGCAAGTTGGAATGACAGCTCGCTGCAATTTTGAGAAGCAGATCGTTAATTCTTTTAAAAACGATCTGCTCTCTGTTTAACGAGCTGTCTTACATGAGGGAGTAAACACTTGCAATAATAATTATCATTGTGTCCAGGACATCTAACATAAGAATAAGACAGATCGTTATTTACTTTTAACAAAACGATCTGCTTCTTTTATACTTGAGATAATCCTTAAAAGATGACAATGACAATTAGGTTTCCAAAACAACAAAGTGTAGTTTCGAGTAGCATCATCAAAACCAATATAAATTTCTGGGGTTCCCAACAATTTCCCCCTTTTTGATGATGTCGAAACCTACACTAATATTTTCTTTTAATAATTGATACGATAGATATAAAGCATGTAAATAACTTGACAATCATAAAACATTGCCTGGACAAAGAGATATTGTCATCAGGTTGTTTTTCAAAAAATAGACATACTTCATTGATCAATCAAGATTACAATTTACATATGAAGGGCAGATCGCTGCAAAAATCAAAAAGAAATTTCCATCATTGAGATCGTCTTCTTTGTTGTTCAGCTAGCTGCTGCCTTCTCCTTTCAACCATCTCCCTTTGCCTTAGTTCAGAAGGCACTCCAAAGCTAGCGTAAATACCATTGAAAATTCTTCGGTAGTCCTTATTGTTAAAATCAATGGGGTAGCCCATTTGCTGTGCAGATCGATTAATGGCATTTAACACTGCAGTATGATCCACTTCGGTAGTTCCAGGGATCCTTGGATATAGTAAAGTCGTTTTTCTTGGTGCAGTGAGAGGATGGTTTTGCATAGCCGATTGCCTGTAGAGATATTCCACAAAAGTTTGATTTTTGTGTTGAGCAAGGAATTCTCTGAACAGCTCGTCAACAGACCCTCCTTGGACCTCCTGGTCCATCAAGTAATAATGCTGCATGATAAATTCCTTGACCAGTTTGTTCCATTGTGCTGCTTTCTTTGAATGAAGCCAGGTCAAATTTTGAGGGTCAGTGAGCTGAAATTTTTCAAAGAATTTAAACATTGGGTTTGTTGGCTCAATTTCTTCTTCTGATGATTCAGCCTTTTCTTCTTGGGCGCCAGTCATCCCTTGTCTTTGTTTTTCCGCCCTCCACAGCTTTTTGAATTCAGGATCAGCGACCTGCTCTGCTGTGCAGCCATCCAAAAACATCTCAGTATTTTCATCTTCTTCTGTCATCACGTTCTTTCCTTTTCTCTTAGCGGCAGCTTTCTTTTCTTCCTCAATTTTCTTGCGCTTTTCTTCATTTTCTTTTTCCAGCTGTCTGGTTTCAGCGATCTGTTTTGCAGTCTTTTTCTTTGTAACAACAGCTTGTTTCTTCTTTTTGATTTGGGAAGCAGCGGGCTGTGCTTTCCTTTGCTCTTCCCCCTTTTCGACATCAGCAATAAATTCTTTTGAGATAATAAGTCGAAGGGAGGCAAGTTCATCTTGAAGAGCTTTGAAACGAGCATCAGAATCTTCTTTGTATTGTAGGAAAGCAGAAATGTTTCCAGTGATTTCATTGAACTGTGTGGAAGAGCCCTTGATATGAGATTGAAATTCAGTAGTCAGCGCGCTGTGAGCCACTTTCATGTCAGTGATAGTCTTATTGATCAAGAAGATTTCGTTTCCTGTGGCAACATCTTCCTCCTTCAATGCCTCAGGCAGCTGAGCTTTAAGTACCGCAGGCAGTGCGCTCTTAACTACATTAGGAATCGTGGTTTTCTCCATGTCAGCATATTGGCCTTCCACATGCTTCCTTACTTCTTCCACCATCTTGTTTCCAGCTGCTAGCATCTTCGCTTCAAATGATTTGGATTCTTCTTGAAGAGCAGCAATCTTGGAGTTCGTTTCTTCCTTGTATTTATCATAGACTTCACGATCACTGTCCAAAGTTTTATGCAGATCGTCAGAGAGTTTGGAGTGAGCTCGCTGGACATTATTTTCTATCGTTTGAAGAGCGCCCTCAGCAGCTGAGAAGACAAAATTCGCCAAAGCAGCAGATCGATTGTTTATGCGTTCATGAATGAGAGAGTTAAGTTGATCTGCTGACATATGGGATCCAAGATTGGAAGATAGCAGCTCTTCTAGAGTGTGTAGATTGAATCCTTCAGGAGCAGTACTTTGGGTGAAAATTTCTTCCATTGGGTCTTCATCGATCTCTTGATCAATGGGAGATAGTTGTTCCAAAATGTGTGTTTTTGCTTCCATCGATGCAGATGGTTTTTTCTCAAGTGAAGTATCAGCTAGCTGGGTGGAGGCAGTGATGGCTGGCTTCTCCTCATGAACAGATGGTTCTTCAAAATTGAACACATCATCAAAGTCTCCAGCCTGGAGATCCACAGCTAGATCATAGAATTCCTTTTCATTTTCATACAGTGGTGCAAGATCGATATCGAGAGTTGCAGCTTCTTCTTTCATTTTCGTCAAAACATATTGACGAAAGTATTGGCGAGCATCAGGGATGTCAAGAAAACCAAAGTAGTTGACTAGCTTGCTTTCCTCTGCCTTCAGATCGCTGGTTGAGAAAAGAAGAAGTATGGCTTCCAAAATATAGAATTTACAGTCACGGATCTCCAAGTATGTTTGGAAACGTTGTGCCATGTCAAATGCAGTTGGTGTGAGGCGGATGCCTGGCAGAGATTTGATAACCAGCTCGGTGGCCTTTGATTGCAGCTGTTGAAATAGCAGTTGAGATCCTTTTAATCTCTCCACAATGTCGTCAGCGGGCTGCTCATGAATATTGAGTTCGACATCAGATTCATGTAGTCCTGAGGCAGATGGCTCCTTTGACTTAATCGTAGTTGCATCCAAATCTTCTTCCAAATTTCGAGCAATGGGTTTGCTCTTTACTTTCCTTGGCTTCTTTCCCTTTTCTCCAGCAGCGGGTTTGGGGCTATCTGCTGCCTTCCTTTTGACAGCTCGCTGCTTAATCACTTCTTTTTGGGCTTGAGCAGCGGCAGCTTCACCAATCGTATCAGGTTTCTTTGTTGGTATACTCCACTCTGGATTTGATTTTCCAACCCGGATAAGTTCTTGTTTTAGCTTGTCATCTGTGACCTTCAAGAAAATTTGGGAAGCAACGCCCAATGACATTTCCATCTGATGTCTGGTCCTTGGCAAAACCCAGTCTTTGCTGAAATCAATGGACTTGTGCCATTTGTCTTTCTGAAAGAAGCCAGCGATGATAGTGCTTAGTTTGGTGGAGAGTCGAAGAGGTCGTTTCACGTTCAACCTTGTGCAATTTCCTGAGCTGTCGAGGCGTATATCGATCTGCTGTTCTTCATCAACTATGAGTTTTAGCAGCGATCTGGCCCAATTAACTTTTAGATTGAAGATAACTGCAGTCATGAACTTTAGTTTTCCAGCTGTCACAGAGTCAAAAGTACCTTGGTGTCCAAGGAACACCTTTTGTACGAAATCAAGAAGAATGCGATAACTGGGCAGCATCAACGATCGATTAAAGGCTTTTCCAGTCCATTGAAAGAGGGTGAGCCAGTATGATATCAAGAGTACGTTGAATTTGTTGGTCCGTAATTTCTTCAATCATATCTCCTTCATCCTTCAAGTGATAAGTTTGAAGAATCATTTCAATCACAGTCGTTCGTATGTTGTCTTCCTTCGTCTTTCCAACCGGGATTTTGACTGTATATTCATCACCATCATCAACCACCCACGAACAATAGAATAATGCAATTTGTCTGGGGAGGAAATAATCTGGTTCTGTGGTGATTATCTTATGAAACCCTACACGGAGGCATTAACGTTAAACATTATGACAATAGATCTTGATAATCAGTAACGAGTAGAGAGACTTTATGAGAGGGAAAATACAGGACATCTAATTTCACACAGAACATTAAAAACACAAAGAATCAGAATACGTGTGAAAGAGCATAGTAAGTTTAAGAACCGATAAAATACAAAGCATAATTTTCTAGGTTTGTAACCTTTGCAAGCCATGATTTTGCTAAACAGGACATCTAAGGCTCTAAACCCATGATGTTCTAGTACAACACGAGGCTCCGGTGTTAATTTAGCCTCTATAGTATGAAGCATCTCTGATATTGTAATCGGTTTTGTTTGAGATGATGAAGAGCTTGCTTCAGAAGCAGACATTTTGAAATAGAGTTGAGGTGTTTTGAAAAAAAAAAAGTGTTTTAGTTGCAGAAAAGCTTGGATTGAAAGCTTGAGTATAACAATGGCGGTTTGGGTATTTGTGAGAGAGAAAGTTTAAGTGTGAAGAGGAACAGTCAAACGTGACCCTATATATAAACACACAGCAAACGGTCCAGATTGAAACATATAAATAGTACTCTCAAATAACGGTGGAGATTACTCCCTTGTTTAATTATTTGCCGCCCAAAAATGAGGGAACTTTATACGCCATTGAATTCTTGTATGTGTATGTCACATCACTGTCTCGATACACGAATCGAGGACTGCAACATTAAATGTCTGGGGCTTCAATCGTCACTTTTTCTGACGTGCAGGCGCTTGAGATATCTAGAAAATCAATTATATTTATTAGCAATCATTAGAATTAAATAAATCAATAGTCGGAGAAATAAATGAGTTGGATTCCCCATTGACTGTTGATTCCCCCTTGATTAATGCACTTAGCAGATCGTTGTTGGTTGATAACGATCTGCTCTTTCTTGATGTTAGCAGCTAGCTTCTGATTTTCATATTTGTAGCTTGCTGTTATGGGGAGCAGATCGTTGTTGGCTGCTTAATAATCTGTTAGCAGCAGATCGTTTTAATCCTGTGAACGATCTGCTATCCTCTTTCATATTGCAGCTCGCTGCTTGTTGTGTTTGTTAGCAGCAGATCGTTTTTGGTGATAGATAGCAGGTCGTTTTCTTCGGTGAACGATCTGATACCATTTTCTTCTTTAAACGATCTGCTGTGAATAATCAATTTAAGCAGTTAGCTGTTGAAACACAAAATTAAGCAGTTTGATTTGAAGTTTACTGTTTCAGCAGCGTGTAATAACTTAGTAAATGAGGAGTTAGATTTATAGGTGCGATAACAGATTGCTTTTTACCACCAGCTAGCTGTTATCAACACTTGTACCAATTTCAAGGTTTATTAAACCCAATTTTCCACATAGCATTTTGAATCTGTCTTCAGGTAGTGCTTTCGTGAGAACATCAGCTCGTTGCACATCAGTGTGAATTTTCTCTATCTTGATGTTCTTCTTTTCAACATGGTCACGTATAAAGTGATGACGAACATCAACATGTTTGCAGCGAGTATGAAGTACAGGATTTTGTGTGATAGCAATTGCGCTCGAGCTATCACAAAATATTGGCACGCTATCCATGTATACTTCATAATCTTTTAGTTGTTGTTTGATCCACAAAATTTGTGCTGTGCAACTCCCTGCAGCCATGTACTCTGCTTCTGTTGTTGAGGTTGCAACCGAAGTTTGCTTTTTAGAGAACCACGAGATGAGCTTGTTTCCAAGAAATTGACAAGTCCCAGATGTGGATTTTCTATCAAACTTGCAACCTGCATAATCAGAGTCAGAGTAACCAGTTAATTCAAAATTATCATCACAAGGATACCATAAACCTATCTCAATGGTCCCTTTGAGATAACGTAAAATTCGCTTGGCTGCTTCTAAATGGGATTCCCTTGGACTCGCTTGATACCTAGCACAAACACCAACTGCAAAAGTAATATCAGGTCGACTAGCAGTTAGGTATAGAAGTGAACCAATAATACCACGATACAATTTTACATCTATTGCCTTCCCGAGTACATCAGGACCAATCTGCCCATTGGTTTGCATCGGTATTTTTCCTGGCTTGCAATCTTTAACTCCAAACTTTGTGATGAGATCGTTGATGTATTTGGATTGATTAATTAGGATCCCATCAACAGATTGCTTGACTTGTAAGCCTAGGAAGAAATTCATTTCTCCCATCATTGACATCTTGTACTTGTCCTGCAGTAACTTACTAAACTTGTTACAAAGGAATTCAGATTTGGATCCAAAAATGATGTCATCAACATAAATTTGAACTAAAAGGATATAGTCTTGAACTTTGATAGTGAATAACGTCTTATCAACTGATCCTCGCTTGAATCCCGATTGAAGTAAGAATGTAGACAGTGTCTCATACCAAGCTCGAGGAGCTTGTTTTAGTCCATACACTGCCTTGGCTAATCTGTACACCTTGTTCTCATCTTCTACTTCAAAACCAGGTGGTTGTTCCAAATAAACTTCTTCTTCTAGAATTCCATTCAAAAATGCGCTCTTTACATCCATTTGGAAAACTTTGAAGCGTTGGAAAGCAGCATAAGCAAGAAACAATCTGATGGCTTCTAGTCTTGCAACAGGTGCAAATGTTTCGTCAAAATCTATCCCTTCTTGTTGACAATAACCTTTCGCGACTAGCCTTGCCTTGTTTCTTACTACTTCACCTGTTTCATCTCTTTTATTCTTGAAAATCCATTTGACTCCAATCACACCTTGATGATGAGGTCGATTCACTAAGTACCACACATCATTTCTCTTGAACTCATTCAATTCTTCTTGCATGGCATTGATCCAATCTGCACTTTGCATGGCTTCTACGATGTCCTTTGGTTCGGTGTGAGCAAGATAGCAGCTTAGTAACGCGCTTTCTCCATGCATACGTCTTGTTTTGACTCTATCCGTAGGGTTCCCAGCAATGAGATCGGATGGATGGCTATCTACCCATTTTCTTCTTCTTTTCATTTCTTCTTCAGAGATTTCGATCTCTATCTCTTCGGGTGGATTTTCAAATTCTGGGTGATCTATGGTAGGTGCATCAAAGAGATCGTTAGTATTTAAATCAATGCATGATACTTCATTTATCAATTGTTGAACAGATGGTTGTTGAGTTGAGGGAGGGGAAGGAGCATTTTGTTCATCAACAGTTGGTTGAGGAAATTCAGGAGAGGTTCCCCCTTCATTTGTTCCCCCTAGATGAGTGAATTGTCCATCTGTTCCCCCTTGCTGTGAGTTTTCTCCAGCAGGTTGATTATTGGTTTCTTCTTCATCTTTATCTCTTCGTGGACTCCATAGTAGAATGTCATCGACTAGACAATCTGTGGAATTTCTCAAGGTTGAGCGAGAGTTATCATCCTTTGAATAACTGTTGTCTGTTCCTGAGACTTCAAAATTGGTTTCATCAAAGTGTTACTTCCACAACAAGAGTTCTTTTATTAAAAACCCTATAAGCTTTACTGATTTCAGAATATCCTAAAAATATTCCTTGATCACTTTTGCTATCAAAGGTTTTTAATTGAGATTTCCCATTGTTGTGAATGTAACACTTGCAACCAAAAGATTTCAAATAAGAGATTCGAGGCTTCCTGTTGTTCCATAGTTCGTATGGAGTTTTCCCATGACGTTTTGTCACAACAGATCGATTTTGAGTATAGCAGGCGGTGTTGACTGCTTCTGCCCAGAACTTCTTTGGGAGATTGATTTCATTTAACATTGTTCGAGCGGCCTCCTTGAGCGATCTGTTGCGCCTCTCCACAATCCCATTTTGTTGTGGTGTACGAGCTGCTGAAGTTTGATGATGAATTCCCATTTGTGAACAGTACTCTTCGATCATATGATTAATAAATTCGGTTCCACGATCAGATCGAATGGTGATGATGGATGACTCTTTTTGATTTGAAAGTTTGTTGAGCAGATCGGGTAGTTTCTCTAGTGTTTCCTTTTTCTTGAACATAAAAATAACCCAAGTGAATCTAGAGAAATCATCAATAACAACGAGAGTGTACTTTCTACCGTTAACACTTAATGGAGACACAGGTCCAAAAAGGTCTAGATGTAGGAGCTCTAGAATTCTTGAAGTGGAGTGGGCTGCCTTTGTAGAGAATGAGGCTCTTGTTTGTTTTCCCGCTTGGCAGGCATCACATTTATGGTCTTTGTCGAATATTTGATTGGGTAGACCTTCAACCAAATTGTCCTTCACCAGCTTGTTGATTGTCTTGAAGTTCAAATGGCTCAATCGTTTGTGCCATAGCCAGCTGGTTTCTGAATTTGATTTTGTCACTAGACAGGTTTCATTTTGATTGTTCCATTGTACAATATATAACCTGTCCTGTAGAATCCCAGTAAGAAGAATTTCTTCTTCTTCTATGTTTTTGACAAGACATTTGTTAGCAGTAAATTCTACTCTCTTGTTATTAGCACAAAATTGGCTAATTGAGAATAGATTATGATTTAATCCTTCAACATACGATACATTTAAAATAGTAGTGTTACCAACTTGAAGATCACCATAACCCTTTGTGTATCCTTTTGAGTTTCCTCCAAAAGTAACATTTGGTCCAGTGCACTCCTTGTAGTTGATTAACAATTCTTTGTTCCATGTCATATGTTTGGAGCATCCACTATCAAGTATCCAAACTGCACCCCGAGCTGTGCACGATCTTCTCATCGATCTCCTATCCTGCAATGAAAATTCATTTAGCTACCCCACTGAATGAGGGTGCTTTGTTAGTAGACAATGTTCCTTTTGGAACCCAAATTTGTCTAATTATGGAGACATTCTGTGATGGTCTGATATGCCTCCCACTAAAATCAATGTACACGATTTTCTTTTGAGCAGGTGGATGATTGGGCACATGTTTCCTAGGAGTAGTTGGTTTGTGATAGACTTGTGGTTTTCTCTGGTTGAATTGTGGAGGAGCTCGCTGATGGTTGGTCTTTGGAGCAGATTGATTGAACTTTTGTGCAGGTGGTTTTCTTTGTTGAAAACCAATTCCTTGTGTAGTGAATCTCTGTTGTTTCTGTCCTTGATCCTTGATCAAAATTGCTTGCGGCTGTTTTGCACTATTTTTGAGATTTACTATCTTGTCCTTTCCCTTCTCCTTGACAAAGTTTCCTTTGGGTGGACCTTTGTCAACTCCATTAAAACCAATTCCTCCATGATCTGACGATCTCCTTTGCATATCATTGATGAGGTGAACTCTGTCTGATTTTTTGTGGATGTAATAATTAAGCATTACACCAAAGTTTTCCGCCTTGTTGTTGGCCGACGATTCTCTTTCAATTAAATCCGAGATTTTAGCATTAAGAGCGTAGACTTCTTCACTCTTGTTCTTTATCTGCAGAAGCATTGCCTTCTCTCTATCATTGAATGAAGCACTTACTTTCTTCATTTCTTGAATAGTGTTTGCCATTCTTCCATTCTCTTTTATTGCATGTTTGAACATTTTGTTCAATCTTGCATGATCCTCCATTAGTTTTGTGAAGTCTTCAATAGACAGATCGTCTTCACATTCTTCATCGATCTCCTCTTCGTCACCAGAGTCATATAGGGGTGAGTTAGATATAGGAGAAAAACAATTATTTACTACCTCATTGTTGTCGAGTCCATTGTCATGACCCATGAGACACTCATCCCATTCTTCATCCTCTTCGGCGATGAATGCTTCATCGTTTTCGGATGAGCTGTCGGTTAAGGTTCTTGAAGCAGATTGTTCTTCAGCAAGCATGGCCTTGCGTTGTTCTCTTAGCTTCTTGTCTCTCTTGCTTCTAAGCTCTTCTCTTTCTGCCTTGGAGATATCGGGGCAGTCCGTTTTGAAGTGACCTTTCCTACCACATTTAAAGCAGGAAAATTCAGATAGGTCAGCCTTATCATCTGAGGTGGATTTTACCTCATTCCTTTTCTCAGGTCGATCTCCAGATCGATCTCTTCCTTTGAAATTTCTATTGTCTTTGTAAAGTCGTTTATATCTGTTAGCCCTAAGCTCCATCTTTTGGAATCTCTGAGCCATGAGTGAGTACTCCTCGAAGTAGTTTTTGGTGGGATAGTTTTCATCATCTGAGCTAGATGCTTCTTTTACTATCACGAGTGGGGGGGACTTCTTTTCAATCTCCTTTTCCTTTAACTTGGCTTTGAAGGCAGTATCTTTTTCCTTCATTCCTGCAGCATAGGGTTTACTCGAGGAAGAATTAGTATGGCCATGAATACGATTGATTTCGTACTCATTGCCCGTTAGTAAATCAAATAGAGAATCAGTGGTAAGAGAGTTAAACTCTGGCATCATGGGATGCATGGCTGAGTAGATTTCCCAGGTAGCGGGTAGAGCACGAATGACTTTCAAGTTTTTCTCTCGTTGAGAATACTTGTTTTTGTCGATGATGGCTATTTCAATCAATACTTCTGTGAACCGGTTCTTCATTTGAGCTATGGTTTCTCCTGACTTCATTTTGAATTCTTCAAATTTGTTACAAGCAATAGACAGCTTGTTTTCTTGTATGATGTCTGATCCACGGCTAATTTCTTTGAGTACATCCCACATCTCCTTTGCAGTTTGAAGATGTCTGATTTTGGCCAAGTACACGCCTCTTATTGTACTCGAAATTAGACCTTTGGCGAAGTCATCGAGTCCAGCTTCTT
>JAPKLX010004043.1:0-10390 GCA_026898415.1 Leonotis leonurus
ACATATATATATAGGAGGAATATACCCTATAAATGAGGCTGCTGGGTTTCGAACCCGCGCCTAGCCAAGGTAAGAGAATATATATATATGTATACATAATATATACATGTAAGTAAGGTGCTCGCGTGAAATCAGAAATTAAGAAAGGGGAACAGCGTGCAAAGCTGTTTAGAGTTCCCATAATCAGCATTTATGTGTATTAAGGGACATAATAAATAGCCTGCCACCCCTACTAAACCTAGCCATCAGCGACGCCCCAGCTTCGCCCAATCACCATACCTGCAAAATCCAAAGGATTAAGCAACCGCATTAGCTTAATCGAGAATGAAGGTTTCAGTCTTCTATATAAGGGGGAAGAATTTTAACTCCACCCACACCCAAATATCACCATACCAAAACGCTGTCGAAATTGGAGCTCGAAGAGAACCAGGAGAAGGGAAGTAGCAGCCGTAGTGTTTCGTGAAGGAGAAACCGAGACAACTTCGAGGTAAGAACTTAAAGCTCCAGCATCTTCGATCATGTCTATTGGAATGTGATTTAGGAATCTGTTTTGCACGTAAAGAAAACAGACTCTAGATTGAACTTAGTATGCATAGATCCTTGAACTTAAGAACTGATCTCAAACTTAGACATTCAACTTTAAACTTAAGTGCTACGAGCTCGAACTGTGATAAGCATGGCTTGGACTTAAGAAAACATACTGCTAAGATTTAGTTCAATGCATAATATGAAGCTAAGACTACTTACAGATCTCAAACGACACCCTAGTCAATAGAACGAACGCAACTCAAACAAAAAAAAAAGAAACTTGTTTGGAGAAGTATGGATACCCGAAGGGGCAGAACGAGCTAGAAACGACCTCGAACAAATCCCAAAAATACCTCGAACCCACCAAAACCAACTGAAACCATGGCCATTAATAAGACTCCATTAACTCATAAAATTTGAGAAGGGAGGGAATTATTATAATCCTAAAATGTTCTCTAACTAAGTAACGTAGAAAATAATGAAACAAATAAAATAGAAGCGAGAAGGAAAGAGCTAGCTGCTGCGGGAGAGGCAGTGAGAAAAGAATGGCGAGGAGGGACAGCTCGCTGAGGAAAGACAGCGAAGAAAAGGGCGCGAGAGGAGACAGCCCGCTGCCGCAGGGAGATAGAGCAAATCGACTATCTGCTGTTAAGCAGATAGCGATAAGCAGATCGATTTCTGATAAGCAGATCGACTACCCGCTGATAAACAGATAGTAAATTATGAAATCTCACTATCTGTTGGTAGAAAACAGATAGTGGAATATAGCGGAGGTAAAACAGATCGGTTCACCAAGAAGGAGCAGCTCGCTGCTGTGAAGTCCAAGCGAGGACTAGCTCGCTGCTGTGCCTCGGCGATGGAACAGATCGTCTAAATGATGGAACAGATCGTCTAGTGATGGAACAGATCGTTTAGGTGGGCAGATCGTTATGGAACCATTCTCAACCAGATCGTTTACCCAGCGTGGAGCAGGCCGTTGCTATGGAACGCAAGGGAGCAGATCGTTTGGTGAGAAGCAGATCGTAAGAACAGAAGGTGAAGCAGATAGTGATGTTTACTATCTGTTGGTGAGAACAGATAGTGATGTTCACTATCTGTTGGTGAGAACAGATAGTGATGTTTACTATCTGTTGGTGAGAACAGATCGTGAGAACAGAAGGTAGAACAGATAGTGATGTTTACTATCTGTTGGTAAGAACAGATCGTGAGAACAGAAGATAGAACAGATAGTGATGTTACTATCTGTTGGTATGGAACAGATAGTGGAAGCGGGAGCAGCTCGCTGCTGTCTTAGCGAAGGGAGACAGCTCGCTGAGGAGAGACAGCGAAAGAGAGACAGCGAGAGGAGAGACAGCTCGCTGTCAAGAGACAGCGAGAGGAGAGACAAGAGAGCAGCGAGAGAGAGGAAAGAGACAGCGAGAGAAGGGGATGGATTGTCTAAGTATGGATCCAGAGATAGTGAGTTATGGGCCAACTTAAAGGTTACTGGGCTTCACGATTAGATAAATTGGGCCAAGTCTAATTAGATAAATGATGGTCTAAATTGATCCAACGGGTTAAACCAATTTGTGTCGTAGATTAAATGAATTACGTAGGTGGATTATGAATAATCCTATTAGATGGAAATTTCCTATGTATTTAGACCAAGCCCAAGAAGTAGGATATTTATATAATCTTATTAATTGATTTAATTACGAATCATCCCAAGATGTATATATTAGCTAGGTATTCTAATCTATGAAAGACTTATAGATATTCTGAGTTATGAATCGAGATATTAATTTAGAAATGTCCCTAGTACATTACCCAAAAATATTTATCCTCAGATTACACGATGACTTAGAAATCACCGAATAATTTATCTAGAAATACAGCTCCTAGACTTATGTTCTAGCCGATCTTTGAGGATCGAGACTAAATCCTCATGGTAGCCGAGGATAGTAACTCCTTACCTTTAGAATTTATATGATATGCTCGAGTAATATATCTCACCAGAGATTTATATGAAAGGTTTCGACGAGAGGTCGGATCCGCATCACGAGAACAAGGCAAACACCAATCAAGACCATTCAGGTAGGCTTTTCTTACCCTATGAAAATATATGTGTGTATGCTTTCAAATGAAATGAGATATTTTCAAAAGCACTGTCTTGCCAGAAATGTTTTTGATTTATGTATGATACCTATCTGTTATATGATAATCGAATTCGGGTTCCAGTGGGTTAGCGTCTCCACTCGAACTAGTGTACACAAAGGACCGTGAGTCATCTAGATGTTGACCGGTCGAGTGTCTGTGGGAAGTGGCCACTTCCCCGGCACATAGAACTTCAGATATGGTTGAATACAAAGAACTAGGACTGCAGTCAATTAGAACTTTCTCAAGAAATGATTTTGTGAACATAGGTGCTTTAGAGACAAAATCCCTATGTTTCACTTGAATGGCTTGACAGTTATATATGTATGTGTGCGATTTCGGCACGTGTCTACTGAGTACAATTTGTACTCAGCCCTGCATGTATTTCTAAACGTGCAGGATAAGAATGAAGAAGGCGTGGGTGCTTGTCGTGCTTTTGTCGGACTCCATAGTAGCTGACTCTTGGGGGTTCTGCGTGTCTTCATACACGTAGGATTTCGTTATGCGATCCTGAAAGTTCCGCTGCTAGGCCTTATGTAGTAGACCGAGACTAAACTCCGTATTCTGTTATGAAATGTAATGAGCTTATGACTCTGACTTCCCGATTTCACGGGTTTGGTCCTTATTTTATGTTATGAAATGAATGATTACCTTCTTCTCTTGTCAATTATTCATTTCGTTGGTCATGTTCCCGGCTTTACTAGAATTAGTAGGAAGCGGGCGTGACAGAGTGGTATCAGAGGCATTTGTGCTCTATACCCAAGAGTCTTTCTTCAAACCTCGAGTCTAGTATCGTTTCACTAGACTAACCCAACGAGTCGACAAAAGCCTAGCACCCCGGCGTGTCTTGCCCCTCTAGACGTGGCACGCGCCTTATGATAAAAGCTTCCAAGTATAGAGGGAGATTTGACTCAAATCTCTCGCTCTAAGTTCGGATCTCTAGAACTTAAGAATCTTTCCTTATGACTAAGGAATTAACGACAAACATAGATCCTTCGAACAAGAAAGGTTCGCAAACTAGAGTGAACCTTCTCGAACACCTCAACGAATCGAATGAACAAGAAGAATCATAGCGATATCTTCTTCGACTTAGCAAAAAGCGGTAAGAGTCAATAAGTATTGATTCACCGTCAACCCCAAACTTATGAATAAACCGCGAGTCGGTTAACAAGAACTATAGTATCTAAGAACGATAAGACGCGAAGGAAACGAATCCAAATTCGAAGATGGGAAGCTACGTACCCAAGAACAATAAGACCTAAAAGAAAACGAATTCCAATCCTTGAATGGGATTATGCCCTAAGGGACGTTTCTCTCCACTAGCAACCAAAACACCAATAGAACAATTGACTTAAACAACCCATGATGGCTTAAGATGTATGGTTAGAATGCGATATTCCGAGTACTGACTACCTGTATATTTTATTTTTAGTGGCGAGGTTTATCCAGACTGCTAGGAAGAGGATGACGCATAGACCCGATCCTTTACGTGCATACCAGTTCTACGGACCCGACCCGCGAGACACCTTGGGAGAGTTCCTGGGTCATTACTTGTGGAGGTGGGAAGCCGCTAGACTTCACGGAGCATCCGGGATAGATGGAGTGTTACGATTGATTCCGCTGTTGCCTGCCAGGTGGCAGGGATGGGCTCGCATGATAGCCGGCGACTTCGTACGACCGATCGGACATAGCCACGATCGTGAGGTGGACACACGAGGATTTATCACCACGATCCTCCATTTTTGGGAGACATACCATAGCCCACCGGAGGGACCGTACATTCGACCCGGTGATTTGATCATAGCAGGGGGCGAGCCGCCGCTTTGGGCACCCCTGATTCAGACATACCTCCCGACAGGAGTGATTCCCGTAGCTCCGACTTATAGTCTACTCTATGGCGAGCCGGTACCGGAGTTCCCGACACCCCGCGACACTGAGATGGAGCCCCTCCACCCAGTAGGGGAGCCTCTTTCACCTCCCATTACACCCCTGACACTGACACCAGAGTACCGAGGGCACCACGATGCTGATACAGGTCCCTTTCACCCCACTACAGGAGTACGACCATTACTTCGCTCCAGTCGACCCCTAGTTGCCGACGACGATTCGGGCACGAGACCGTTTTGGCTCGTTAGGACCCGACCAGCAGATGGTGACGATAGGGGCAAGGCCCCAGTTCTAGAGACATCGAGAGAGGATCGCCGACAGCCCCTACACCCTAGGAGCTCCGAGAGATCGGGCCTTACTTTCACCCCGACTGACGAGGGCCCCTCTCGGAAGAGGGAGGCACCCATCGATTGGGACGAGTACGACGCCAAGATCCAGAGACTGTTGGAGAGGGCGAGGGAGCCTCTGAAGATATATGGTGAGACGATAGCAGGGGCACCGGAAGAGGACCCCGAGGAGGATCCCGAGGAGGAGGATCCAGAGGAGGAGGATCCCGAGGAGGAGGATCCGGACGAGGACCCAGAGGAGGGGGCAGCACCCGAGGGCGACTCTGAGGATGAGGCTTGGGAGCCTGATTGGGATGAGGAGGCCCCAGACGAGGAGGAGTACCTTAGCTGCGTTACCCAGGAGTAGCTAGGTCGATATTTTGTACTCGTCAGTAACGGACCATACATATAGGCCGTACCATTGATATATATATTTTGTAGTCGGAAACGAAACTCGTTATAGACCGTTCCGTACTAGTAGAGCATATCGGATATTTTGACAGCACGAAAACACAGTAGCTAGTGTTTCGAGGCTGAGTGCTTTTTGGGATGTCATCCTAGAGGGGTGAACATCATATCATGTACTTAGAGAGTACGATAGGATTTTTTTGTATTGAGCTAGACCTCCCTGAGGCAATTTATGATATGAATTATGATGACCCTAAGGGTCCATTTTGCTATATGCAATGCCTACTTTTAGTTCCGTAAATTCCATTGCTTCGGAATATCAGATGCTAAGTAAGACTCCCTATTATTAAGTATCATACTCAACAACAGCCCCCACTAAGATAAGATACGCTTAAATTAACAGAATGCCGCCAAGAGGACGCCCGAGAGGCCGAGGAAGGGGACTTAACCCAAATAATGAGGAAAGAAGACCGGCCGCGGAGCGGGAGGTAACCCCACCCCTCCCACCGCCTGCTAGGAGAATCGAAGAACTATTCCTCCGACAAAGTCCACCCACTTTCAATGGGTTAGGTGACCCAGCCGAAGCGGAGGTATGGGTACGCGCGTTGGAACGCATTTTCAACTTTCTTCGTTGCACGGACCAGGAGCGCATGACGTGCGTTTCCTTCCAATTAACTGGATCAGCTGACTTCTGGTGGGAGGCCAGGAGGAAAACCATGACTCCTGAGCAGCGTGAGAATATGACATGGGAAGAATTTAAGACGGGGATATACGATAAGTATATTCCTAAGAGCTATAGAAAGAAGAAGGAAATGGAATTTTATAACTTGAAGCAAGGGAGAATGTCGGTCACGGAGTACGACCGGACCTTTTGCGACATGTCTCGGTATGCCCCCGATCAGGTGGATACCGATGAAAGGATGGCTGAAAAGTTCTGTGCCGGACTAAGGCACGAGATCAGGATGGCGCTGGCTAGCCACGGGGGCTTATCCTACCCGGAATCACTTAGTCGCGCTCTAGATATCGAGGCGGCTATGCCAGTGGAGAGAGCAGTAGCTACGGCACCACCAGCATTCACCCCAACGCCTTCCCAGAACTACAAGGGGAAGCGAAAATGGGAGGACAATCGGGGCAGCACAGCTCAGAAGAAGCCATGGGAAGGACACAATCGGTCCCACCACCCGGAAAGGTCAAACTTTGTAGCACCAGCCAATAATCACCCACAGAAATACCCCACTTGCATGAAATGCAAGAAAATGCACCTGGGAGAGTGCCGGGCTGGCAGCGATAGCTGCTTCGCCTGTGGGCAGAAGGGACATATAGCCAGAATCTGTCCCACAAGGCAGCAAGGAGGAGGCTCCAGGCCTAACCAGCCAAACCAGAGGCAATATGTTCGAGCCATGCAGGCTCAGCCTCAGGCTCAGCAGCAGCAACACCAGCTGCCGCCACCTCCACCCCAGTACCCTCAGTACCCATCCCAGAGGAAGCCACAGCGAGCCCGGGCTTATGCAATGAACCAGAAGCAGCCAGAAGGGAGTCAGGGAAATCTGACAGGTATGGGAATACTCCTAGACACCCCAGTGATAATTTTATTTGATACGGGAGCTTCTCATTCCTTCATTGCTAAGTCATGCGTAGAGAACCTAGAATTGGATTCGGAGCTTATAGGAGCATCCATGAATGTTTCTTCACCTCTAGGAGGAATCACTACTATCACTCATGCTTGCTCGAATCTGAGCCTGAACATAGGATCTATTAAGGTGCTAGCGAACAATCTTAGCATACTACCGATGAATGACGTGGACATAATCCTAGGAATGGATTGGCTAGCTGAAAACTATGCCACGATCCTTTGCCATGAGAGGCAAATATCCTTCCGACCCCCTGGAAAGGAACCTACGAGTTTTCATGGGATCACCGCGACTCGAAGGAAGTCGATTATCTCAGCCTTACAAGCCGAGAAATTGGTAAAGAAGGGATGCTCGGCGTACTTAGTCTCCTTGAATGGAGGGGCCAAAGAAGAGCGAAAAATCGAGAACGTAACCATCGTACGGGAATACCCAGACGTGTTTCCAGAAGAGTTGCCGGGCCTACCTCCAAACCGACAATTAGAATTTACGATCGATCTAGAACCCGGATCTGCACCAATTTCCAAGGCACCTTATAGGATGGCACCGAAGGAGTTGGAGGAGCTCAAGATCCAACTCCAGGAACTTCTAGATCTCGGTTTTATCAGACCCAGCGTATCACCTTGGGGAGCTCCAGTACTCTTCGTAAAGAAGAAGGACGGCACCCTAAGGATGTGTATAGATTACCGAGGCCTGAATAAGATGACCTTGAAGAACCGGTACCCATTGCCGCGAATAGATGACTTATTCGACCAACTGAAAGGAGCAAGCGTCTTCTCAAAGATCGATCTAAGATCGGGTTACCACCAGCTAAGGATCCGAACAGAAGATGTTCCTAAAACGGCATTCCGAACCCGATATGGACACTACGAGTTTGTAGTGATGCCGTTTGGATTGACCAACGCACCCGCCGTGTTCATGGACCTGATGAACCGCATCTTCCACCCATACCTTGATAAATTTGTCCTGGTATTTATAGACGATGTCCTGATCTACTCGAAGAGTAGAGACGAACACGAGGATCACCTGAGAATCGTCTTGGAAACCCTTAGAAGCGAGAAACTCTATGCCAAATTCAGTAAATGTGAATTCTGGCTCAACGAAGTAGCTTTTCTCGGACACATTGTGTCGTCAGAAGGGATTAAGGTAGACCCCGCTAAGGTGGAAGCGGTACAAGGATGGAAAGCACCCACAACTCCTAATGAAATCAGAAGTTTCTTAGGGTTAGCTGGGTACTATCGGAGATTCATCGAAGGATTCTCCAAAATAGCTAGGCCGATGACCCAACTTCTTCAGAAAGGAATCAAATTCAAGTGGTCGCCAGAATGCGAGGCTAGCTTCCAACTGCTAAAGGAGAAATTGACCACTGCTCCTGTGCTCGCAGTCCCAGAACCCCACAAGGAGTACGTAGTCTACACTGACGCGTCCAAGATCGGGCTAGGGTGTGTATTGATGCAAGACGGGAAGGTGATAGCTTATGCATCCCGACAGCTTAGACCACACGAGCTCAATTACCCTACCCACGATCTGGAGTTAGCTGCCGTCGTACACGCCTTAAAAATCTGGAGACACCACCTCTACGGAGTTCGGTGCGAGATCTTCACAGATCATAAAAGCCTCAAATATTTCTTCGAGCAGAAGGATCTCAACATGAGGCAGAGGAGATGGCTTGAACTAGTAAAGGATTACGATTGTGGTATAAACTACCATCCAGGTAAGGCCAACGTAGTAGCTGACGCCTTGAGTCGTAAAACATCTTCGAAACTAGCTTATCTCCTCACTCGAGAGGCAGAACTCATAAAGGAGTTCGGCAAAATGAACTTAGAAGTTCTACCACCTCCTGAGACCGTAGAAGGAATCCTTGCTACTCTAGTAATCAAACCTGACTTACGGAGCAGGATTCTGGAGGCCCAAAGAAAGGACGAGGCTTTAGAAAGGATAAGACTCAAAGTGAGGAAGAACGAAACCCCGAATTATCAGGAAGGAGCCGATAATGCCATCACTTTCGAGGGAAGGCTATGTATCCCGAATGATCCAGAAATAAAGGAGATAATCATGAGTGAAGCGCATGACACTCCCTATACCGCTCACCCCGGGAGTACAAAGATGTACCGTGACCTGAAGAGGAAATTTTGGTGGGAAGGGATGAAACGAGACATAGCGTCCTTCGTGGAAAGATGTCTGGCTTGTCAGCAAGTCAAGGCCCTACACCAGCGACCCTATGGGAAGCTACAACCTCTAGAAATCCCAAAATGGAAGTGGGAGCACATCGCTATGGATTTCGTGACCGGATTACCCAAATCCAAGCGTGGAAACACTGCTATTTGGGTAATTGTGGACAGACTCACGAAATGTGCTCATTTCATACCAATAATGATCACCTATGGATCGGATAGGTTAGCCCAATTGTACGTCCGCGAGATCATACGTCTCCACGGCGTACCAGTATCGATCACCTCAGATAGAGACTCGAAATTCACATCCAGATTTTGGATGAGCCTGCAAAAAGAACTAGGCACTAGACTGAACTTCAGTACTGCCTTCCACCCACAGACTGACGGACAGTCAGAAAGAACGATTCAAACCCTAGAAGATATGTTAAGAACTGTGGTTCTCGACAGAGGTGGGAGCTGGGAAGCAGTACTACCATTGATAGAATTTGCCTACAACAATAGCTACCAGGCAACCATAGAAATGGCGCCGTACGAAGCCCTGTACGGAAGAAAGTGCCGATCGCCGCTTTATTGGGATGAAGTCGGCGAGCGAGCAATAGTGGGTCCCGATTCTGTCAGTGAAATGATAGAAATTGTCCGTCAAATCCGAGGAAGAATTAAGGAAGCCCAAGATAGACAGAAATCCTATGCCGACACCCGCAGAACTGAACTACAATTTGAAGTGGGGGATAAAGTCTTCTTGAAAGTGTCCCCGTCTAAAGGAATCATTAGATTCGGTGTTAAGGGAAAACTGAGACCCCGTTTCGTAGGACCCTACGAAATCTTGCAAAAGATAGGATCGGTAGCTTACCAACTGGCGTTACCACCAAGCTTTGGGAACGTGCATAACGTTTTCCACGTATCTCAACTCAGGAAATACGTGTTTGACCCAAAACACGTTATTCACCAAGAAGAGATGATTCTTAACCCCGACTTGAGTTATGAGGAGAAACCCGAAGCTATTTTAGACAAGAAGGTTCAACAGCTTCGAACCAAGTCAATAAATTTAGTAAAAGTATTATGGAGGCACCATGGGCAAGAAGAAGCCACGTGGGAACTCGAAGAAAAGATGCGAGAAAAATACCCCGAACTATTTGATGAGATATGCAAATTTCGGGACGAAATTTTTAGTAAGAGGGGTAGGATGTAATACCCCGCATTTTGAACTCCGACATAAGTGGTGAATTCCTCGAAATTGTCATTATTTCGAAACCCTTGGCCTCAAGTATGTATTTAAATTTGATGACGAGTAACAACTCCGTTATTA
>JAPKLX010002602.1:0-12034 GCA_026898415.1 Leonotis leonurus
CTAACAACTGTCTGGTGAAGAACAAGGAAGGAGATGAAATACTCCTTACCGGTAAACTGCAGGATAGGTTATATATTGTCCAGTGGACAAACCAGATCGAGACCTGCTTAGTCACTAAGACTGTATCAGAAACAAGCTGGTTATGGCATAAGAGATTAAGTCATCTTAATTTCAAATCAATCAACAGGATTGCCAAGGAAAGGTTAGTAGAAGGACTACCAGATCAAGTGTATAATAAAGATCACATATGTGATGCTTGTCAAGCTGGAAAACAGACCAGATCATCCTTTACAAGCAAAGCAGCTCACTCAACTTCAAGGATACTAGAGCTGTTACACCTTGATCTGTTTGGACCAGTCAAACCACTAAGCATCAATGGGAGAAAGTACACTTTGGTAATCATAGATGATTACTCAAGATTCACCTGGGTTATCTTTCTGATGAAGAAGAAAGAGACTCTAGACAAGCTCCCTGATTTTCTACACAAGATCACTAAACAGAAAGAGATGAGTATAACCTCTATCAGAACAGATCGAGGAACAGAATTTCTCAACCAGAAGATTGAAGCATATTGCAACAAGATGGGAATCACACATCAAACGTCTGCTGCTCGGACTCCTCAACAGAATGGAGTTGTTGAAAGGAGAAACAGATCACTCAAAGAAGCAGCACGCACAATGCTCAACTCGACCAATCTACCAAAGAAATTCTGGGCAGAAGCGATCTACACTGCCTGTTATACTCAAAATAGATCATCCATCACACTCAGACATGGAAAGACACCATATGAAATATGGAACAACAGAAAGCCTAAGATCTCCTATTTTAGAACTTTTGGCTGTTTATGTTACATACACAACAATGGAAAATCTCATTTGAAAACTTTTGATAGCAAAACTGACCCTGGAATATTCTTAGGATATTCTGATGTCAGTAAAGCTTATCGAGTTTACAATAAGAATTCTCATATTGTGGAAGTAACACCTCATGTTGTTTTTGATGAGTCTATTGTTGAGTACAGATCACTAGATGGAAAGCAGACAGAAAACCAGGTGACTACCAGAAGGATGAATGAACTTTTACTTGAAGATATTCTTACTTGGAATTCAAAGAGTGAGGATGAAGAAGTTATCACTCAACCTGTTGCTGAGGAGATCATACAGCAAGGGGGAATATCACTATCTAACCTGGATGAGAACAGATCATCAACAGAATACAATGATACAATTACTACAAATGATGATCAACATCCAGAAGAAAGCCCAGATGAGAATCCATTTCATGCTACATCAACAGCACACCCTGAATTTGAGGAACCAACAGATCAAACTGATCCTGAGTTATCTGATGAAGAAATGACCAAGAGAAGAAGATGGATACAAGACCATCCACCAGAACAGATCGTTGGAAACCCATCAGATCGTGTGAAAACCAGAAGAATGCATGGAGAAAGTGCTTTGTTGAGCTGTTATCTCTCTCGCATGGAGCCATCTGATGCTTATGAAGCACTTCAAGATGCAGATTGGATAATAGCAATGCAAGAAGAACTCAATGAGTTCAAAAGAAATGAAGTCTGGTATCTCGTGGACAGACCCAAACACCAAGGAGTAATAGGTGTAAAATGGGTGTTCAAAAACAAACGAGATGAGAATGGTGAAGTAGTCAGAAACAAAGCCAGATTAGTAGCTAAAGGCTATAATCAACAAGAAGGCATTGATTTTGATGAAACATTTGCACCAGTAGCCAGATTAGAAGCTATAAGGCTATTTCTAGCATATGCTGCTCACAAACGATTCAAGGTATACCAGATGGATGTCAAAAGTGCCTTCCTCAATGGTATTCTTGAAGAAGAAGTATATGTGGAACAGCCACCTGGATTTGAAGAAGCAGATCCAGATCAGAAAGTATACAGACTGGCTAAGGCAGTCTATGGTCTAAAACAAGCCCCCAGAGCTTGGTATGAGACCTTATCAACTTTCCTACTAGAATCTGGATTTAGAAGAGGATCTGTTGACAAGACTTTGTTCATCATCAAAGTCAAAGAACATATTCTCTTAGTCCAGATCTATGTAGATGATATTATCTTTGGATCTCAATCTACCTATCTATGTGACAAATTTGCTGAACTTATGAAAAATAAGTATCAAATGTCCATGATGGGAGAAATGAGTTTCTTTTTAGGTCTGCAGGTCAAGCAGCTACCAGATGGTATCTTTATCAATCAGACAAAATACATCAACGATCTGCTAGCCAAATTTGGATTAAAAGACAGTAATTCAGTAAAAATTCCAATGCAGACCAATGGGAAAATTGGTCCAGACCCCGAGGGAAAACCAGCTAACATAACACAATACAGAGGGATCATAGGATCATTACTCTATCTTACTGCCAGTCGACCTGACATCACTTTTGCAGTAAGAGTATGCGCTAGATATCAAGCAAACCCCAAAGAGTCTCACATGGAAGCAGCCAAGAAGATACTAAGATATCTTAAGGGAACAGCCCATATAGGATTATGGTATCCATGTGAAAACAACTTTGAACTAACTGGATATACTGACTCAGACTACGCTGGATGCAAACTGGACAGAAAGTCAACATCTGGTACATGTCAGTTTCTAGGAAATAAACTGATTTCTTGGTTCTCTAAGAAACAGACATCAGTTGCCACCTCAACTACAGAGGCAGAATACATGGCAGCAGGAAGTTGCTGTGCACAAATACTGTGGTTAAGACAACAGCTTAAAGACTATGAGATCAATGTCAAAGAAATTCCAATTTTCTGTGACAGCTCAAGTGCTATAGCAATCACACAGAATCCTGTTTTGCATACCAGATGCAAACATGTGGATGTGCGACATCACTTTATAAGAGATCATGTTGAAAGAAAACATGTACAGATTGAGAAAATACATACTGAGATTCAGAGAGCAGATATTCTCACTAAGGCATTACCAGAAGAAAGATTTAAGATGCTTTGTGGAAAACTAGGACTTTTAAATCTTGAAGATAGGACCAGATTGATCTGAACCAGATCAAATTCAATATTCCAACAGTGAATCAAAACCAGATCATCATGGTGCAGATTGATAAACTCCAGCTTATTTGCAAAATCTAACAGGGAACTACTACCAGATCACTAAGTATATGTAAACAACAGATTGATCATAATTCCAACTGGGAATTCATTAAAGGAGTCAACCAGATCGATAGTCATCACCATAAATGAGATTGACCTCTACCAGATTACCTAATGCCACGTGGATATGGAATTAATATTTCTATTCATTATTATATTACTTGGTTAAGGGGGAAAGGTCAACTATATACGGTGACTAATATATATATATTCTGACATTAGATATCAAATCTTTTATTTTTTGATGATTACTTACAGTAATTGGGAAACGTGATCGAGAATATATATACCAAATCAAGAAAAAGGGAGATAAAAAGACTGCAACGATGATAACGCGCCATTTCACAAACGTTCGATTACAGCGCGTGTATCATACGATAACGAGAGGTGGCTATGGGTTGAAAACCTAGTATATGGAAAGGCGGGAAAGCTGAAAAAGGGAAGGATTTCTGAATATTTAATTACTCTACTTATCTTCTCTTCCATGTATATATTTGATAAGGGATTTCATGTATCACTCTCACTTACATTTTTCTCGAAACCTTAGCAAATTTTCTACCTCCCAATTTTCTCTTACTTCGTAAACCTTTCGTAAATCTCCCATTCTCTAGCAAAAATGGCTCCCAAATCATCTGCTTTTCTGGAACAAGCAAACTTCTTGAAACCTTATATTCATCAAGACCTTTTTGCGGTTCTTGACACCTTCGGGTTTCATAAACTGGAAAAGGCATTCAATCTTGTTCGACAGTGCAAAGGTTTCTCATTTCTTTTGTTTTAACTCTTATTCGTATATCTAAATGGTTTTACTCTGTTTCTATTCCTTTGTCTGTAATCTCTGTACATATTATAGAACTGCATAAACTGCTTTTGTGGCACTTATACTTCACTGATGGAAGGATAGTGCTCACATATATACTACTGTGTTCTATGTAGGTTTCTGCAATATTATTACCTCACACCCTGTGCACTTCCTACCCAAGGATGTTGCTGCCTTCTACCTCTCATGGCAGGGAGAGAGAGGTGGAGATGAGGCCACCATCAGGGTGAGTAAAGGGAATACTGTCAGCAACACTCCCTACAATGTCATTAATCTTATCAACGCTGCTTATAAAGTCAAGGATGAGGGATTAGAACTAGGTGAAATTACTGCAGAACAGCTGCAAGAAGCTATGGAGATGGTCATGATCGTGCCCATCCATTACACAAACAGGATGTTTGTTCGCTCACTTCTCGCACCAGAGTTCAGGATCCTGTTTGAATTCGTTCAGCGGATTTTCCTCAATCACAATGGGTCCTACGACCAAGTCACTCCTGAAAAGTTCAGGATATTAGCTGCCGTGGTTCTTGATCTGCCTGTCAACTGGAGCAGGATCTTATACGATCTCTTGGCAAAGGAGGCCAAGATGATCCTATTCGTGAAAGGCAGCTCCCCTGGCATTGAAGTTAAAAGGAGCACACTTCGACATTCCACAAAGATCAGCTTTATGTTGGAATCATTCTTTCCTCATCACCAATGGGATACAGCAATTGAGTTCAATGCGAAACAGCATTTTCCAAAGGACCAACATCAGATTGAAATGTCAATGGGCATTTCAGCAAATCTTATTACCAGAGCAAAGGACCCTGTAGTCTTTAATGCTCTGATGGAGATGGGGAACTCGAATCCCATCTGGATTCCTCCATCCGGTCCAGCAGAACACTCCACAAAATCTAAGGTCACCAAGGAGAAGCCAGCTGAGAGAACCCCTTCCAAGAGAGTGACCAGGAGGGCCAGTTCTGTTGAAACAGATACTTCTACCGCAGCACAGCAGCCCAAACCCAAACGCAGAAGGCTTCACAAACTCTCTGCCGAGATACAGACCGAAGCCCCTACTGCTGCAGAAACTGTAATCCCTCAACAGGAGGTTGAGGAGGAAGAAGTTGTAATAATTGGTGAACCAGAAGATGTGGAGCCTCTGTCTACAGTACACCCAGATCAGCCCAGGGACTTTTCTCCAGCTCACACGATCAGCTCATCTTCTGCTGAGCCTCTAGAGCAAATCAATGAAGAAGATGAAGAAGCAATTGAATCTTCAGATGAAGATGTGGAGAATAAAACAGCTCAGTCAGTAGTCAAAATGATTGAAGCAGAAGCAGACAGAGCTGTCCTCAGCATATTTCCAAGCATCCAGCTCACACCAGAGAGCTACGATGCAGCTAAGAGAGTCAAACTATTGCTGCTGATCAAAGACAAGGAGTTCTATGTTTTAGATGCACTTCTTAAAATCAGAACAATTGACCAGCTCAAGGCAGAAGAAGCCACACTGTTAAATATTTTTGAAGTTTCATCAGTTGCTGAGCTCAGAGAAAGCTACTCACAATCCACTCTTGCAATAGCTCAGCTAGAAGCTCAGAAGCTACAGATAAATCTGAGAGAAATATATGAGAAGGCTGGAAAGCTAGACTTTTATGACAGTGTAGTTGATAAAGAAGATGTTGAGACTGCCCCATCTGCTGCTCACCAACAGGGTGCAGAAATAGCAGAACCTGCACCAGACCAGGTCATGACTGACACTGATGTGCAGATCACTACCCCACCTGTACCAACTGAGGAAGAACCAGAAAAGAAAGAACTCCTTGGACAGAACATCGGAGGCGAGCTCACCAATGACATCATCACTCCTGCTGTTGCAGCTGCACAGAACTGTCACGCCCGCCCTCCGCTAATGATGGCGAAGTCGGGGAAACCGTGACTATGGAAGGGAGTAAAGAATTCGGGATAGAAATGGGGTAATGGAACCAGGATGAAACTGAAACTAAACAACAATATCATAATTGGGCGAATAATTCATCGTATGATTAGCAAGAAAGAACTTGAGTCTTATGCTCAATACATAATAACTTGTCATGAAAGAAATTCGAGTCTTAGGTTTAGTACATAATGATCTCAAACTAGCAGCGGAAAGTTACTTGGATCGCTAAAAGCTCTACATGTATGAAGACATGTAGAACCCCCAAGAGTCAATTAATAAGAGATCGACAAAAAGCCCGAACATAGCACTCCTCCTTCATCATCGCTCAACCTGCACATTTATAAATATATGCAGGGCTGAGTACAAATTGTACTCAGTAGACACATGCCAAAATCGCACACATACATATATAATTGTCATGCCATTGTAAGTGAAACATAGGGATTTTGTCTCTAAAGAACCTATGTTCACTAAAATCCTTTTGTGAAGTCTTAAAGTTCGATCATGATCTAAGTTCTTTAGTAATCTACCATATCTGTAACTTCTTCTTCTTCTTTGTGTCGGGAAGGTGGCCACCTTCCACGAACACCTTGACCGGCCAACCCGCTCGATGACTCACGGTCACTTTAACCGGCCAACCCGCTCGATGACTCACGGTTACTTTGTGTACACTAGTCCTAGTAGGATAGCTATCCAACTGGGACCCGAATTCGATTCTTTTAACTTCACTGAGCAGATAGGTATCATACGAAAATCATAACATTTTATGGCAGACAATACTTAAAACATATTTTCAATTCAAAATCTCTTCGAAATAAAATAGCATAAATGCATATGAGCACACATATTTTATTTTGTAGCAGAAAGCCTACACTTGATGTATAGGATAGAAAGCCTACACTTGATGTATAGGATAGAAAGCCTACCTGGCTCGCTTTCTCTTCTTGATCTCGGACTTTTACTCCCGTATTTTAACCTTTAATTGAATTACGGAGTGAGATACTCGAATTGAGTATATATATATACTATTTCTACTTTGAAAGGAAATATTATCCTTATAAATTTCGATAATTATTCTCGAGTCTTAACTCGACTATATTTGAGTGCTTTAATCTTTTCTCAAAATGTTCTTTTAGGATTTCAAGCCAAGCTATAATTTATTTAAATCCTAATTTATTTAACTCAACTAATCTAACAATATGTAATAGAATAATAAAAATTCTTACTTCATACTCTTGTATTGGACTTTAGCATTATCTAGTACTTAACATAATCCATCAATTAATTCCAAGTGCGAGGAATTATTATCCTTGGCTAATTTTGAGAGTTTATTCTTGATCTTTTAACTCGACTATTTTACGAGTTTTGGAGTTGCATTTCTAGAGGTGTCGTTTGAAAATTTCTAATCAAGCTATAGCTTAGAACCTTCTAACCCAATTAATAATTTAAGGACATCTCTAAATTATCTTGATCCTTGAATCAAGATAATTAATTTTCTAATTAGGTTAATTAAATCTTAATTATCACACTTCTAGTATGATTTATAATTTAATCATTTCTTATGATTAAATTCTAATAGATCAATTAACTTCTAATTTAATAAGAAATTTCTAGTTAATCAATTAGGATTTCTAATTTAGCTTTAAGATTTCACTCTCTAGACTTAGCCCACTTAATTTAAGTTTTGATCTATTAGAATGCTAACTAATCCATTCTAATTTAATTAAATGAGCCCATGTATTCCTTTGCTAGGTCTATACATATTATTAAGCTGAGCCCAATACATTAGTTAAATCGGGCCCATTAGATTTAACAACCCAGCCCATTCGAATTCTATTAGTTCATCTTATAAGTTCAAATGGGTTTGGCCCAAACTATTTTATTTACTCTAGCCCAATCAATATTGGACTTGGCCCAATACTCCTCATCCAAGCCCATGAATTTAGAGAGACATCATAACCTATCTCTCACTCTCTCACCCATTCACTCTGCCGCTCACCCCTTATCTCTCGAAGCCTCTCTTTCTTAAAGCCGGCCACGCCACTGCCCCTTTCTCCACCGGCGTTTTCTCCCGGCGCTCGACTGGGGAAGGTCTGCGTCGGGTCGTTGCTTCGCCGCTGCCTCGCACCCCAACGGCAGCTGCTGCTCCAGCCATGTTGCGTTGCACTTCAGCTGCAGTCGAGCTGTCCAGTTCCAGCTCGACCCACTCCACGGCTGCGGCGCTCGACCGAGCACTCCAGCTCACCTCTTCGACGTGCGCTCCGGCTCCAGCTCGCGGCGTTCGTCGACTCCCTCTCTCCTGGCTTCTCTCTGCCCGCCGCTGCTCTTCTCCACAGCACCTTCTCCTTCTCCTTCTTTCTACTTCTTTTATATATTTGTTGATTGATTAGAGAGTGTTTATGATCTGAAAGTTTCTATCTTTCTCAAATTCCTGAATTAATTGAGTCCTATGAATGTCCAAATTTTTCAGATTGCTTTCGGGTGGTCCGAGCTGTTTCGGGGTGGTTCGGGGCCTAGTCGAGGTTGGTCGGAGTTTGTCCGAGGTAGTTCGGAGCTGTCCGAAGTAGTTCGGAACTCGTCCGAGGTAGTTCGGAACTCGTCCGAGGTGGTCTGGGACTGTCCGAAGTCGCTCAGAGCTCGTCCGAGGTGGTCTGGGACTGTCCGAGGTCGCTCGGAGCTCGTCCGAGGTGGTCTGGAGCTGTCCGAGGTCGCTCGGAGCTCGTCCGAGGTGGTCTGGAGCTGCTCTTGGTCGTCCGGGGCTATTCGAGGTCTGCCGGAGCCATTCGGGGCCTGCTCGAGGTCAACCGAGGCTGTCCGGGGCCGTGTGGAGCTGTTCGAGGTCTGCCGGAGCCATTCGGGGCCTGCTCGAGGCCAACCGAGGCTGTCCGGAGCCGTGTGGAGCTGTTCGAGGTCTGCCGGAGCCATGTATTGGTCTTCACTACATTAGCTAAGTCCTACTTCTCCCTTCTCTTTATGTTTTGATGGATTTTAGTTGATTAATTGAGGTGGTGAGCCTAGTATATCGTTAATACTTGAAATACAAACAGAGAAGTATTCCTGGAGGGGAATACAGTTTCTAAGCACCCTAAGTTCACATTCCTAGCTAACATAACACAGTGTATACTTTACATTCATGACTAAAAAATGTAGTTACTGAAAGTATATGTTGTGGTAGAACCGTTTACCTTTCTGTTTGCTATCCCTTCTCCTCTCTCGTTTCCTTAAGTTTCCAATTTGGCAGCACTTCGTGTGAGTTAGATTTGGTGTGTTTAAGTCTTAGTATTTTCCTCCTTATATAGAAGCTTGAATCCCTATCTTCACTAATCTTATGCAATTGCTTCATCCTTTTGATTTGCAGATTATGGTGATTGGTGGAAACTTGAAGAGTCTCTGGTGGCTAGGATCAGTAGGGAGCAGTGCACGCTAGTTCTGATTTATGGGGAAGCTGAACAGTTGCATGCTTGTCTTGATTTAAGGATTACTGTTCATTGGCTACTGTTCATTGGTTTATTCTAATGCTTCTTTCCTTTACTTTTGTATTTACACGCATATATATAAGTGTATTCATTTATATCTTGTCTTATACTTTATTTAATTATTCCCTCATACACTAATTGCATTATCACATACATAACATATACACATACATATATTTTGTTACTAATTATTTATTTACTTATAAATAAATAATCTATTCTTATATGCCATGCTTAATAAAAACGAGATAATGTATTAGTGTTCTCATTATCTTATTAATTAAGATACAAATAATTATAAGGTATCATCAACTAATTGAAGTATAATTAACTTCTCAAGCATTAATATTTATCTTGAAGCTTTAACTTTTCTATAGCCAACATTAAATTTTATCTAACAATAATTCTATCTAATTTATTAATTGCTAAATATTAAATCCTCGTACTAAACTCTAATCTATAAAGAGTTTTAACTTAAATGCGTTTGATTTAGGCAAATAAGGAAATTATCATTATCAATTTGTAAATTCATATTCGTGAAATTTTTATTAGTCACGGATTATCTACTACGAGATAGTTCTACCAAAAGAGCGGGGCATTACAAGAACATACATGTGCAGACATACACCTTGGAAGATATATTGATGGACCAACATCAATCCCTATCTCACATTCAAATCAGAGATCTCATCTCCAAGAAGGTGGATCAGTACATGTATGGAACACTGACCACAGTTCAAGATGAAGCCACACGTATACTCACAGAGTTCAACGACCACCTGCAAGCTCAGGTCAATAAGGTCGATTCTGATCTGAGGCGAATCTGTAGACTGCAGATTGAAGAGATCAGTAAGATCAAAGCTCAGATAGATCAAAGCCTGTTTTCCACTGAATTCAAAGTGAAGGAGATGTACAAAATCATCAGTGCCTTTGCAGCCAAAGAAAAAGATATGGTGCACGACATAGTCAAGGAGCAGACTGATGGTCTCACAGCAGACATCGTCAAAGAAGCTAATTCATACACCAGATCACTCCTAAGGCAGTTTGAATCTGATGGCAAAGCCTTTGTAGAAAGGAAGTTACATGACCTGCAATACCCCACATCAGCTCTGATCAAGTCTTATTTTGATGAAATTGCTGACATCAAGGGAGATCAGGAAGAGATCAAAGCTGATCTAGTCAACTCGAAAGCCTCTCTTCAAAAACAGATTAACGATTCTAATCAGAACATCACCTCTCTGTTATCACAAAGATTTGAATCTGATAAAGAGGTCGCAGAGTTGAAGGCAGAGGTCACTTCCCTCAAGACATTCATTCAATCCTTTATTAATGATGTCGAAAAGGGGGAAGGGAGTGGGAAGAAAAAGCCATCTGCTGTGCAAGAAAAGAAGAAAGAGAATGCAGCTGAAGAAAAGAAAAAGAGCTTAACAGGATCTGGGTCTGGTGCATCAACTGCAAAGAAACCAGCCAGTTCTCCTTCCTTCCAAGCTCAGAAAACTTTTTCGCCAAGCAGATCGAGCCAGACAGGGAGAGACCAACTGGGTCCCAGATCATTTGAAGGAAGGTTTTGAAGGTCTGAAATATGGATTCATTATGTGTCGCTATTTCCTCAAGGAACCACTCTACTGTGAGGGGACACCTAATGAAGCTTTCGACCTGTATATGGATCGAAATGATGCAAGGGATCTGGTGGAGGAAATCAGAGCAGCAGCTGCCAAAGCCCAGATCACTATAACTGCTCCTGAGAAGGAATTCAGAACCTGTCCTACCATCCCTGGGACAGACCTTCCGGACAAGACTTTTCTGCTAAACTTCATAAATCAGCTGGCAGAAAACAGAGGGTATAAGGTGGATGCTGAAGACCCTGACTACATAAGGGTAAGAGAAGGGGTATACGAAAGCGTGCAGCTTGTATCTGATGAGACCAGAGCAAGAATGAAGAAGCAACAAGAGGAGAGAAGAAAAAGCAGATAGTATTCTTAATTCTTATATCTTTGTGATCTGCCTTTTCTTATGATTTGTTCTGTCTATCTGTAACCTCTCTTGTCTTCTTATCAATATATGAAATCCATTTTGAGTTTCTGATGACAACAATTCATTGTCCAGAACACATTTAAAATATCCTAAAACGTTATAAACTTAATAACGTAATTTGATCAATCTGGAAAACCAGACCAGATCGATCTGTATAAGCTGATAGGATTCATTTTGTAAAGTGTGGTTTCGACATCATCAACAAGGGGGAAATTGTTGGGAACCCTAAAGATTTTAGTGTTGATGATGGTATCTCGAAACACACTTAGCTTAGCACTAATCTGTTCCTCATGTAAAACCAGATCACTATGGATAAGATGATTTCTGTTATGGAACATATTAGGAGATGACTTAAAATGTAAAGGAGATGTTCCTATAGAAGTCATTCTCAACTTAGAATAGGATGAAGGTCAAGATTTCACGCCCAAAGGAATCGATCTGCTGTAACAGACAGCGACCAGATCGATGACCAGATCGATGCCTACAGCGATGAACCAGAGCGATTGAGTCATCAAGCCATTAGCTGACATCATCCTACACATCATATACACTTGCCACGACAAGATCAAAGTCCATCCAACAGGGTTTGGAAAGATGATCTACGAGTGTTGGGAACCCTATAGATTAGTGTTGATGATGGTTTCTCTAAACAC
>JAPKLX010002670.1:0-12337 GCA_026898415.1 Leonotis leonurus
AATCAACCTGCTCCAAAGGCCAACCATCAGCGAGCTCCTCCACAATTCAACCAGAGAAAACCACAAGTCTGTCGCAAACCAACTGCTCCTAGGAAACATGTGACCAATCATCCACCTGCTCAAAAGAAAATTGTGTACATTGATTTTAGTGGGAGGCAAATCAGACCATCACAGAATGTCTCCATAATTAGACAAATTTGGGTTCCAAAAGGAACATTGTCTACTAACAAAGCACCCTCATTCAGTGGGGTAGCTAAATGAATTTTCATTGCAGGATAGGAGATCGATGAGAAGATCGTGCACAGCTCGGGGTGCAGTTTGGATACTTGATAGTGGATGCTCCAAACATATGACATGCAACAAAGAATTGTTAATCAACTACAAGGAGTGCACTGGACCAAACGTTACTTTTGGAGGAAACTCAAAAGGATACACAAAGGGTTATGGTGACCTTCAAGTTGGTAACACTACTATTTTGAATGTATCGTATGTTGAAGGATTAAATCATAATCTATTCTCAATTAGCCAATTTTGTGCTAATAACAAGAGAGTAGAATTTACTGCTAACAAATGTCTTGTCAAAAATATAGAAGGAGAAGAAATTCTTCTTACTGGGATTCTACAGGACAGGTTATACATTGTACAATGGAACAATCAGAATGAAACCTGCCTAGTGACAAAATCAAATTCAGAAACCAGCTGGCTATGGCACAAACGATTGAGTCACTTGAACTTCAAGACAATCAACAAGCTGGTGAAGGACAATTTGGTTGAAGGTCTACCAAATCAAGTATTCGACAAAGACCATAAATGTGATGCTTGCCAAGCTGGAAAACAAACAAAAGCATCATTCTCTACAAAATCAGCCCACTCCACTTCAAGAATTCTTGAGCTTCTACATCTAGACCTTTTTGGACCTGTATCTCCATTAAGTTTTAACGGTAGAAAGTATACTCTTGTTGTTAGTGATGATTTCTCTAGATTCACTTGGGTTATTTTTATGTTCAAGAAAAAGGAAACACTAGAAAAACTACTCGATCTGCTCAACAAACATTCAAATCAAAAAGAGTCATCCATCATCACCATTCGATCTGATCGTGGAACCGAATTTATTAATCATATGATCGAAGAGTACTGTTCAAAAATGGGAATTCATCATCAAACTTCAGCAGCTCGTACACCAAAACAAAATGGGATTGTGGAGAGGCGCAACAGATCGCTGAAAGAGGCCGCTCGAACCATGTTAAATGAAATCAATCTCCCAAAGAAGTTCTGGGCAGAAGCAGTCAACACCGCCTGCTATACTCAAAATCGATCTGTTGTGACAAAACGTCATGGGAAAACTCCATACGAACTATGGAACAACAGGAAGCCACGAATCTCTTATTTTAAATCGTTTGGTTGTAAATGTTACATTCACAACAATGGGAAAACCCAATTAAAAACCTTTGATAGCAAAAGTGATCAAGGAATATTTTTAGGATATTCTGAGATCAGTAAAGCTTATAGGGTTTTTAATAAAAGAACCCTTGTTGTGGAAGTAACACCACATGTTGTTTTTGATGAAACCAATTTTGAAGTCTCAGGAACAGACAACAGTTATTCAAAGGATGATAACTCTCGCTCAACCTTGAGAAATTCCACAGATTGTCTAGTCGATGACATTCTACTGTGGAGTCCACGAAGAGATGAAGATGAAGAAGAAACCAATAATCAACCTGCTGGAGAAAACTCACAACAAGGGGGAACAGATGGACAACTCACTCATCTAGGGGGAACTAATGAAGGGGGAACCTCTCATGAACATCCTCAACCAACTGTTGATGAACAAAATGCTCCTTCCCTTCCCTCAACTCAACAACAATCTGTTCTACAATTGGTAAATGAAGTATCATGCATTGATTTAAATACTAACGATCTTCTTGATGCACCTACCATAGATCACCCTGAATTCGAGAATCCACCCGAAGAAATAGAGATCGAAATTTCTGAGGAAGAAATGAGGAGAAGAAGAAAATGGATAGATAGCCATCCATCCAATCTCATTGTTGGGAACCCTACGGATAGAGTTAGAACTAGACGCATGCATGGAGAAAGCGCATTACTAAGCTGCTATCTTGCTCACACCGAACCTAAAGATATCATAGAAGCCTTGCAAAGTGCAGATTGGATCAATGCCATGCAAGAAGAATTGAATGAGTTCAAGAGGAATGATGTGTGGTACTTAGTGGATCGACCTCATCATCAAGGTATGATTGGAGTCAAATGGATTTTCAAGAATAAAAGAGATGAAACAGGTGAAGTAGTAAGAAACAAGGCAAGGCTAGTTGCAAAAGGTTATTGTCAACAAGAAGGGATAGATTTTGACGAAACATTTGCACTTGTTGCAAGACTAGAAGCCATCAGATTGTTTCTTGCCTATGCTGCTTTCCAACGCTTCAAAGTTTTCCAAATGGATGTAAAGAGCGCATTTTTGAATGGAATTCTAGAAGAAGAAGTTTATTTGGAACAACCACCTGGGTTTGAAGTTGAAGATGAGAACAAGGTGTACAGATTAGCCAAAGCAGTGTATGGATTAAAACAAGCTCCTCGAGCTTGGTATGAGACACTGTCTACATTCTTACTTCAATCGGGATTCAAGCGAGGATCAGTTGATAAGACGTTATTCACTATCAAAGTTCAAGACTATATCCTCTTAGTTCAAATTTATGTTGATGACATCATTTTTGGATCCAAATCTGAATTCCTTTGTAACAAGTTTAGCAAGCTAATGCAGGACAAGTACAAGATGTCAATGATGGGAGAAATGAATTTCTTCCTAGGCTTACAAGTCAAGCAATCTGTTGATGGGATCCTAATTAATCAATCCAAATACATCAACGATCTCATCACAAAGTTTGGAGTTAAAGATTGCAAACCAGGAAAAATACCAATGCAAACCAATGGGCAGATTGGTCCTGATGTACTCGGGAAGGCAATAGATGTAAAATTGTATCGTGGTATTATTGGTTCACTTCTATACCTAACTGCTAGTCGACCTGATATTACTTTTGCAGTTGGTGTTTGTGCTAGATATCAAGCAAGTCCAAGGGAATCCCATTTAGAAGCAGCCAAGCGAATTTTACGTTATCTCAAAGGGACCATTGAGATAGGTTTATGGTATCCTTGTGATGATAATTTTGAATTAACTGGTTACTCTGATTCTGATTATGCAGGTTGCAAGCTTGATAGAAAATCCACATCTGGGACTTGTCAGTTTCTTGGAAACAAGCTCATCTCGTGGTTCTCTAAAAAGCAAACTTCGGTTGCAACCTCTACAACAGAAGCAGAGTACATGGCTGTAGGAAGTTGCACAGCACAAATTTTGTGGATCAAACAACAACTAAAAGATTATGAAGTATACATGGATAGCGTGCCAATATTTTGTGATAGCTCGAGCGCAATTGCCATCACGCAAAATCCTGTTCTTCACACTCGCTGCAAACATATTGATGTTCGTCATCACTTTATACGTGACCATGTTGAAAAGAAGAACATCAAGATAGAGAAAATTCACACGGATGTGCAGCGAGCTGATGTTCTGACAAAAGCACTACCTGAAGACAGATTCAAAATGTTATGTGGAAAATTGGGTTTAATAAACCTTGAATTTGGTACAAGTGTTGATAACAGCTAGCTGGTGGTAAAAAGCAATCTGTTATCACACCTCTAAATCTAGCTCCTCATTTACTAAGTTATAACACGCTGCTAAATCAGTAAACTTCAAATCAAACTGCTTAATTTTGTGTTTCAACAGCCAGCTGCTTAAATTGATTATACACAGCAGATCGTTCAAAGAAGAAAACGACCTGCTATCTATCACCAAAAACGATCTGCTGCTAACAAACACAACAAGCAGCGAGCTACAATATGAAAGAGGATAGCAGATCGTTCACAGGATTAAAACGATCTGCTGCTAACAGATTGTTAAGCAGCCAACAACGATCTGCTCCCCATAACAGCAAGCTACAAATATGAAAATCAGAAGCTAGCTGCTAACATCAAGAAAGAGCAGATCGTTATCAACCAACAACGATCTGCTAAGTGCATTAATCAAGGGGGAATCAACAGTCAAGGGGGAATCCAACTCATTTATTTCTCCGACTATTGATTTATTTAATTCTAATGATTGCTAATAAATATAATTGATTTTCTAGATATCTCAAGCGCCTGAACGTCAGAAAAGGTGACGATTGAAGCCCCAGACATTTAATGTTGCAGTCCTCGATTCGTGTATCGAGACAGTGATGTGACATACACATACAAGAATTCAATGGCGTATAAAGTTCCCTCATTTTTGGGCGGCAAATAATTAAACAAGGGAGTAATCTCCACCGTTATTTGAGAGTACTTTTTATATGTTTTAATCTGGACCGTTTGCTGTGTGTTTATATATAGGGAAACGTTTAACTGTTCCTCTTCACACTTAAACTTTCTCTCTCACAAATACCCAAACCGCCATTGTTATACTCAAGCTTTCAATCCAAGCTTTTCTGCAACTAAAACACTTTTTCAAAATACCTCAACTAAATTTCAAAATGTCTGCTTCTGAAGCAAGCTCTTCATCGTCTCAAGCAAAACCTATTACTTTATCAGAAATGCTCCACACTATAGAGGCAAAATTAACACCGGAGCCTCGTGCTGTACTCGAACATCATGGGTTTCGTACCCTAGATGTTCTATTTAGCAAAATCATAGCGTGCTCAGGTTTAAACATCAAGCTTGCACTTATTTTCCGTTTCATTTAAACCTGTTCACATCTTGATGTGTCTTAAATCGCTTGCTTGTTGCATATGTGTCTATGTGTTCTATATCCATACTTATTTGCTTAAGATTTAATTGTTTATCTATGATAAATCATCTATTTTGTCAACAAATAAGCATTGTTATCCGTATATATTATCAATCGATTAATCAGTATGCATTTCTATCTAGGGTTCTACAAAATCATCTCTGCAGAACCAGATTACTTTCTTCCACGACAAATTGCTTTATTCTATTGTTCGTGGATGGTTGATAATGGTGATGAATATACAGTCAAAATACCAGTCGGAAAGTCAAAGGAAGACAACATTCGAACAACAGTAATTGATATGATTCTTCACACATATCACTTGAAGGATGAAGGAGATATGATTGAAGAAATTACTGATGCACAAATTCAAAGTGCTCTCGATATTATTCTGGCTCAACCATTTCACTGGACTGGAAAAGCTTTCAACCGATCATTAATGCTACCCAGTTATCGTCTTCTTCTTGACTTCGTACAAAAGGTGTTTCTTGGACACCAAGGAACCTTTGACTCAGTAACTGCAGGAAAATTAAAAGTCTTGACTGCTGTGTTATTCAATCTCAAAATCAACTGGGCCAGATCGCTGTTAAAACTGATCGTCGATGAAGAACAGCAGATCGACATTCGCCAAGACAGCGATGGAAATTGCACAAGGTTGAACGTGAAACGACCTCTTCGACTCTCCACCAAGCTCAGCACAATCATTGCTGGCTTCTTCCAAAAGGACAAATGGCACAAATCAGTGGAGTTTAGTAAAGACTGGATTCTACCAAAGACCCGGCATCAGATGGAAATGTCTTTGGGCATTGCTTCCCAAATTTTCTTGAAGGTCACGGATGATAAGTTAAAACGAGAACTTATCCGCATGGGTAAATCAAATCCAGAATGGATTATCCCAACGAAGAAGCCAGAGACAGTTGGCGAAGCCGCTGCTGCTCAAGAAGTGATTAAGGAACGTGTTAAGAGAAAGGCAGCTAGTAGCCCCAAACCCGCTGCTGGTGCAAAAAGAAAGAAACAAAGGAAAACAAAGAGCAGACCGACTGCTCGAAATTTGGAAGAAGAATTAGACGCAACTACTATCAAATCAAAGGAGCCATCTGCTTCAGGATTACATGAATCTGAAGTTGAACTAAATATTCATGAGCAGCCCGCTGACGACATTGTGGAGAGATTAAAAGGAGCTCAATTGTTATTCCATCAGCTGCAGTCGAAGGCCACCGAGCTAGTTCTCACATCCTTGCCTGGCATTCGCCTTACACCAACTGCATTCGACATGGCTCAACGTTTCCAAACATACTTGGAAATCCGTGACTGTAAATTCTATATTCTGGAGGCCATACTTCTTCTTTTCTCAATCAGCGATCTGAAGGCAGAGGAAAGCAAGCTGGTCAACTACTTTGGATTTCTTGACATCCCTGATGC
The DNA here is from genome assembly GCA_026898415.1 of Leonotis leonurus. Lineage (NCBI taxonomy): Eukaryota > Viridiplantae > Streptophyta > Magnoliopsida > Lamiales > Lamiaceae > Leonotis > Leonotis leonurus. The sequence continues at coordinate 6,254 of JAPKLX010002670.1, forward strand.
TCGCCAATACTTTCGTCAATATGTGTTAACAAAAATGAAAGAAGAAGCTGCAACTCTCGATATCGATCTTGCCCCGCTGTATGAAAATGAAAAGGCATTTTATGATCTAGCTGTGGATCTCCAGGCTGGAGATTTTGATGATGTGTTTAATTTTGAAGAACCATCTGTTCATGAGGAGAAGCCAGCCACCACTACCTCAACCCAGCTCGCTGATGCTTCACTTGAGGAAAAACCATCTGCATCGCTGGAAGAAATAACACCCATTTTGGAACAAACTGTATCTCCCATTGTTCAAGAGATCGCTGCAGACCCAGTGGAAGAAATTTTCACCCAAGGTACTGCTCCTGCAGGGTTCAATTTGCACACTCTAGAAGAGCTTCTATCTTCCAATCTTGGATCTCATATGACAGCAGATCAACTTAACTCTCTCATTCATGAAAGGATAAACAATCGATCTGCTGCATTGGCGAATTTTGTCTTCTCAGCTGCTGAGGGTGCTCTTCAAACTATAGAAAATAATGTCCAGCTGGCTCACACCAAACTGTCCAACGAGCTGAATACAAAAATGGATAGTGATCGTGCAGTTTTTGACACATTTAAAGATGAGACTAACTGCAAAATAGCTGCACTTCAAGAAGAAGCCAAATCATTTGAAAGTAAAATGCATGCAGCTGGTAGCAAGATGGTGGAGGAGGTAAAGAAGCACGTGGAAGGTCAGTATGCTGACATGGAGAAAACCACGATTCCAAATGTGGTTAAGAGCGCGCTGCCCGCGGTACTCAAAGCTCAGCTGCCAAAGGCACTGAAGGAGGAGGATGTTGCTTCTGGAAACGAGATTTTCCTTATCAACAAACAACTCACTGACATGAAAGTTAGCCACAGCGCACTGGCTGTAGACTTTGGATCTCACATGAAGGACTCAGCTAAGCAGTTCAATGAAATCAATGGAAACATTTATGCTTTCCTACAATACAAAGAAGACTCTGAAGCTCGATTTAAAGCTCTTCTGGACGAGCTTGCCTCCCTTCGACTTATTATATCCAAGGAATTCATTGCTGATGTCGAAAAGGGGGAAGAGAAAAAGAAAGCTCAGCCCGCTGTTTCCCAAATCAAAAAGAAACAAGCTGCTGCTACAAAGAAAAAGTTGACTGCAAAACAAATTGCTGAAGCAAAACAGATGCAAAAAGAGAATGAGCAAAAGCGCAAGAAAGAAGAAGAAGAAAAGAAGGCTGCTGCCAAGAGAAAAGGAAAGGAGATCATGACAGAAGAAGCTGAAAATGAGGAAATGTTTCTGGATGGATGCACAGCTGAGCAGATAGCTGACCCAGAATTCAAAAAGCTGTGGAGAGCAGAAAAACAAAGACAGGGGATGACTGGTGCCCAAGAAGAAAAGGCTGAATCTTCAGAAGAAGAAATTGAGTCAACAAACCCAATATTCAAATTCTTTGAAAAATACCAGCTCACTGAACCCCAAAACCTGACCTGGCTACACTCGAAGAAAGCTGCACAATGGAACAAACTGGTCAAGGAATTCATAATGCAACATTATTACTTGATGGACCAGGATGTTCAAGGAGGGTCAGTAGACGAGCTGTTTAGAGAATTCCTTGCTCAACACAAAAATCAAACTTTTGTGGAATATCTATACAGGCAATCTGCCATGCAAAACCATCCTCTCACTGCACCAAGAAAAACGACCTTGCTGTATCCAAGGATTCCTGGAACTACCGAAGTGGATCACACTGCAGTATTAAATGCCATTAATCGATCTGCACAGCACATGGGCTACCCCATTGATTTTAACAACAAAGATTATCGAAGGATCTTTAATGGTATTTATGCAAGTTTTGGCGTGCCTTCAGAACTAAGGCAACGGGAAATGGTTGAAAGAAGAAGGCAGCAGCTAGCTGAACAACAAAGAAGACAATCTCAATCCTAAAATCTCTTTTTGATTTTTGCAAGCGAACTGATGTAAATTTTAATATCCTGCTTAATCAATGAAGTATGAATATTTTTTTGTGAGAAACAACCTGATGACAATATCTCTTTGTCCAGGCAATGTTTATGCTTGTCATTTCTTATGCTGCTTATCTATCTTCATTGATTATAACTTTATTTTAAAAGAAAGTCTTAATGTAGGTTTCGACATCATCAAAAAGGGGGAAATTGTTGGGAACCCCATAAATTTATTTGTTTTGATGATGTTCCTCGAAACTACATGTTTAAATATTAAAACCAAATAATCATTGTCATCTATTAAGGATTATCTCAAGTGTAAAAGAAGCAGATCGTTTTGGTAAAGGAAAATAACGATCTGTCTTATTCTTGTATTAGATACCCTGGACACAATGAGTTATTATTGCAAGTATTTATTTCCTATGTAAGACAGCTCGAGTAAAAAGAGAGCAGATCGTTTTCCAAGAAATTAACGATCTGCTCCTCCTAATTACAGCGAGCTGTCATTCCATCCTGCTTGCTTTGGGTTCATTTTCTAGATTGTATTTTAACAGATCACAATTGTAAAAGTAGCTTGAAGTTTTAAGCTTACTTATAACGATCTGATTCTTTAGCTTAGAGCTTGATTTCTCAAATAAGCTTGTTACATTCTACAAGTTATTTAGCAGATCGTCTTGATAGAATGATCAGCCCGCTGCTTCTCTTTCTACAACAAGATCGTTCTGAAGTCATCACAAGAGAGGGAAGCAGCTCGTTCAAAAGAAGCACAACCAACTGATATAATCAGCAACAGATCGTTTATATGCAAAAACGATCTTATCATCTCAACATTCATATAGCAGATCGTATGATTCTAAAAACAATCTGGTTGCTGCAAGTTAAAGAAGAATGAGATGAAGCTTCAACTCAAAAGTCAGCGAGCTGCTACGACATTAAAATCAAGCTGCTCCTCACGGTAACTACGGTGGACTGCCGACATACCTAAATTTGTCACAAAGTCAACCACTCCTTGTATTGTCACATCAACAACATGCTTTAAGGAATGAAGTACAAGAATATCAATATCTCAGTACGGTGAATCATTCCCAGTATGGCAATACATTGGGAAATCTCATGAAAGGTGGTAACAACTCTCAATTGGCCGCGCGTGCATCAACATCTCTGACATGCATTTAATGCCGCCATTAATGTGTTGAAGAATCGAGGCCATCGTCTCCAACGGATAGTTTCATCATCGAGGCTATAAATACCACCTTCATCTCCAGAAATGAGTACGAGAATTCAAGCGAAATACTGTCATTACTCTACTCAAATCACTTCAAGCTTTCAACGTTCAAAGCACTCCAAAAATCAAGAATTCTCTTGAGTGTTTACAGTTCTTGAAGTTATTATTTTCTGGAAAGTTGTTTGTTTCAAAACCCAAAAGTTAGGATCTAGTTGTGATCCAGTTATATTCCTAGATTGTAGATTTCAGTCTTTGGAAGAAGAAGTGTAATCACAAGTATTTATCTAGTTTTGATAAAGCTTGTGGCTCGTACTCAACGAGTAAAAAGAAAGGAGACTTTAGTTGATTTCGATCTAGTTTTGATCGAGTCGTGGACGTAGGGAAGTTTATCCCGAACCACGTTAACTCTTGTGTTCTTTACTTTCTGTTTTACTGTTCCATCTTCTTCTTCATACTCATACATATAAATCTGGGTTCTTAACTACTTCAAGAAAGAAAACGTTTTCATCTTAAAAAGAGCATTAACCACCAACTTCCGCACACAACCTTAATCAAGTTTAAATCTGTGCTTGTGTCTCTTGATTATTGTTACTCACACATAAGGTATTATTTGAGTGAGAATTAATCTTCCTAATAAGAAGATTTATCTTACAACTTCAAGCTATCTTAAGTTATTAAGAGAGCTAAAGCCTTATACTAAAGTATTGAACAAGAAAACCTAAAAAGTTTTGAATTGGTGTATTCCCCCCCCCCCCCCATACACCAATCTAGCTCTTTCGGGACCAACAAGTGGTATCAGAGCAGTGGTTCATTTTGACCATTGTTTCTGTTTCACAAGAAAGTATCTCTGTGTGGTCATCTTGAATAGATCTTGAAAAACGTTTTCACAGCATATTGCACTTGCATTTAACTAATCATCTACTCTAAGTTATGGAAGGTCAAATGGCTAGGGCTTGTGAGGATTTCTCCATAGCTGGATATGAAGACTGGAGCTTCAGACTGGAGATGTGTCTAAGAGCTCATCACATCAAGATGTGGTCCGTTATCACAAATGGACCAATCAAAATTATGAACAAACATTCCGCTGAGATTAAGGATGGAAAGGGACCCACACCCACCGTTGAGCTAGTTGAAAAGGAGAAGGATATGGACGACTACACAACGGAGGAAAAGAAAGAAGCTAGTCTGGACGACTATGCAAAGGGATTAATCTCAAGCACCGTGAGAGGAATTTACTTGGCCAAAATCCAACGTCTCAAAACAGCCAAGGAAATGTGGGATGTCCTTCGAGACATTAGCATGGGATCCGACGTGATACAAGAAAACAAGCTGTCCATAGCTTGCAACAAATATGAAGAGTTCAAGATGAAGCCTGGTGAATCCATTGCTCAGATGAAGAATAGATTCACTGAAATCTTGATTGAAATAGATGCCATTGACAAAGGCAAATACACTCAGCGGGAAAGGAATCTCAAAATTATACGTGCCCTACCTGCAAGCTGGGAAATCTATTCCGCCATGCATCCCATGATGCCAGAATTCAACTCTCTTACTATTGATGCTTTGTTTGATTTACTAACAGGCAATGAGTATGAAATTAATCGTATTCATGGTCACTCTAACTCTTCTTCTAGCAAACATTCTGTTACAGGAACTAAGGATAAAGAAACTGCCTTCAAAGCAAAACAAAAGGAAAAGGAGGTGGAAAAGAAATCTCCCCCTACCGTGATAGTAAAAGATTCATCGAGTTCAGATGATGAAAACTACCCAACCAAGAACTACTTTGAGGAATACTCACTCATGGCCCAAAGATTCCAAAAGATGGAACTTAGGGCAAATAGATACAAACGACTCTACAAAGACAATAGCAGAAATTTCAAAGGAAGAGATCGATCTGGAGATCGACCTGAGAGAAAGAATGAGGTAAAATCTACCTCATATGTTAAGGCTGACCTATCCGAATTTTCTTATTTTAAGTGTGGCAGGAAAGGTCACTTTAAAACAGATTGCCCAGATATCTCTAAAGCTGAGAGAGAAGAACTAAGAAACAAGCGAGATAGAAAACTTCGAGAACAAAGAAAAGCAATGCTCGCGGAAGAACAAACTACATCACACATATTAACCAACAGTTCATCCGAAAACGACGAAGCCTTCGTCGCCGAAGAGGATGAAGAATGGGATGAGTGCCTCATGGGTCATGACAACGGACTCGACAACAATGAGGTAGTAAATAATTGTTTTCCTATTTCTAACTCACCTTTATATGATTCTGGTGACGAAGAAAAGATAGAAGAAGAAGAAGAAGACGATCTGTCCATCGAAGATTTTAACAAACTCATGGAAGATCATGCAAGATTGAACAAGATGTTCAAACATGCCATAAAGGAAAATGGAAGAATGGCCAACACTATTCAAGAAATGAAGAAAGTAAGTGCTTCATTCAATGATAGAGAGAAGGCAATGCTTCTGCAGATAAAGAACAAGAGTGAAGAAGTCTACGCTCTCAATGCTAAAATCTCGGATTTGATTGATAGAGAATCGTCGGCCAACAACAAGGCGGAAAACTTTGGTGTAATGCTTAATTATTACATCCACAAAAATTCAGACAGAATTCATCTCATCAATGATATGCAAAGGAGATCGTCAGATCATGGAGGAATTGGTTTTAATGGAGTTGACAAAGGTCCACCCAAAGGAAACTTTGTCAAAGAGAAGGGAAATGACAAGATTGTAAATCTCAAAAATAGTGCAAAACAGCCGCAAGCAATTTTGATCAAGGATCAAGGACAGCAACAACAGAGGTTCACTACACAAGGAATTGGTTTTCAACAAAGAAAACCACCTGCACAAAAGTTTAATCAACCTGCTCCAAAGGCCAACCATCAGCGAGCTCCTCCACAATT
>JAPKLX010003670.1:396-10787 GCA_026898415.1 Leonotis leonurus
AAGACAACCTTGACAGAAAGGTTAACCAGCAAATCTCAGACAGAAAGTGGAGCAAGTCAACTTTAACAGGAAGTTGAACCAGAAAGACACTACAAACCAGAAAGTGTCTAACCAGTGTTCAACCAGAAAGACACTACAACCAGAAAGTGTCTAAATCACTTCAACCAGAAAGTGTCTAACTAATGTTCAACCAGAAAGGCACTAGGACCAGAAAGGACATAACCAGAAGGTTCTGATTAAAACAGAAAGAGTTGAGCCAAACATGTTAAAGATGTCTATCCATAAAGAATTGGAAAGAGAATCACTGATTGACACGAAGAAGGAAAGCAATCACAGATGATCTGCTTTCCATTCATAGAAGATTCAATCAACGACTCTACAAGGAAAGAAGAGATATGATTGATTGGCAATCCAAAAATTAAATCACGCCAATCAACAAATGGCTAGAATTTCAAATTCAGAGCCTATAACGACATACTGCAGAAATACTCTCAAGCATTCAAATCTCAAATTAGACAAAGCTTCAAACCGTTCGTGATCGCAATCACACCTCGATTCAAGTCTGTCTTATCGAGAGAAGAAGGAGATCTTTACTAGCTAGTAGTTTTCTAGTGGATTAACGTGAAGATAACCTGTTTACAGTAGTTTTCTGTAAGTTGTAAAGGGACACGACCCTTATTCGTGCATAAGTTTCAATTAGTTTGTACTTGGAACTTGTGGCTCGTTCTCAGCGAGGTTAAATAAGAAGAGTATCCTAGTAGTGGATATCTAATCCAGTTTGGATTAGACCGTGGACGTAGGGGGTTTTCCCGAACCATGTAAAAATAACTGTGTTATTTAAATTCTGTATTTATATTCAGTTGTTTTTTATTTTCTATCTATCATACTCATTCAAACCTGCCTTCTTAATCAATCTCCTAAATACTCGATTAAGTTTTCTAAAGGTTTTCTTAAACAAGAGCACCAACTAAGTCCATCATTATTCTGCACACAATACATTGCTGGAAATTGAGTTCACGCTTACTTTCTGCTTTGTATATCTCACTTGAGAGACCTTACTTGGATAGAATCTAATCGATTAGAAAATCAATTTGTTCTATCACCTTGAGCAATCTGTAATTCAGAAAGCTTACATCTCTCTGATTGAAATAGTTAAGTAAACTGAAAAAGTTTGCATTTGGTGTATTCCCCCCCCCCCCCATACACCAAACCTTGCTCTTTCGGGACCAACATAAGATGCTTTGTGGAAAACTAGGACTTTTAAATCTTGAAGAAAGGACCAGATTGATTTAAACCAGATCAAGATAAATATTCCAACAGGGAATCAAAACCAGATTGACTTGGTCTAGATCAATAAAACCCAGATCACGTGTAGTTCCAACAGGGAATTAACATCAGATCACTAAATGAATATCAATAGTCAACAAGATTAATCAAATTCCAACCAGATTAATCAAATTCCAACCAGGAATCATTAAACAGATTGATGTTCAAAGCTGAGAAAGAAAAAAGCTGATCAATGCTATTGACATCAGATCACTAAGAGAGAGCGACCTTGGCCAGACTACTTATGTCACGTGGAAATGAAATAAATATTTCCTACTAATTTTCCCATTACTTAGTTAAAGGGGAAAGGTGTCACAGCCTAATTTCTTAACCCTTTCTTAGTCAAGAGATTAGACCATGACTCACTTAACTTAGAAATAACTCTAGCAAATGATGTTTGGTTGCAAAGAAACTCATATAAGTTCTCGCGTAAAACAGGGCAGGGCCGACACGTCGACTTCGAAAGCCCATAACTTTCTCATACGAACTCCGAATTAAGATCCGAAAGAGGCGTTGGAAAGCTATCGAAAAGATCTTTCAAATGACACCAATTTCAGAAAAAACGGACCAGTGAAACGTGCAGAAATGGGAAAAACAGAGGATGCCCTGTTTCTTGCAAAATCAAAGTTTACTAAATTTTTGAACTTGGAGTTTCAACACATCAAAATACCAACTCAAGCAACCAAGAGATAGAGATAGAACATGATAACTCACAAAGGAAAGTGAAACCATGGATACCAAAGACTAAACCAATACATAGGTGCCAGACGTCAAATGACAACAAACATAGGATCGCAACGGAATCATGAGTTGAGCTACATGTATGACGACATATAACTCAACATACAAACAACTAACATGAACAATAAGACAATCTATATTTCACTGAATGGTTCGCATACAAAACAACTACAGTGTTCGAATCCATCGCCATCTCCAGCTCAACCTGCACGTTAAGAAAACATGCAGGGCGTGAGTACATAAAGCACTCAGTGGACACATGCCAAAACATTTAAAATCTTGCTCATAGAGCTAAAATATTGACTTGCCAAATCTTTCTTTTCTGAAAATAATGTAACTGAGCATGCATGAAATGTGTCTGCAGACATAAATCTGAAATCTGTAATACCATATCTACGCACTTCTTGTGTTGAGAGGTAGGCCTCCCTCTCAAACACTATGACCGGCCGATCCGCTCACCGGCTCACGGTCACAAATGTGTACACAAACCCTTACCGGCAGCTCGTCCGGCATAGGGCCGATATCGTAATTCTCTCGTAGATAGGCAATATGCAACATGCTTAAAAACAGGCAAGTCAACTTCTTTAACATAAAACATAATGCATAAATAAATCTTTAGCACGTGCATAACTTTTAGTTAGAAAGCCCACCTGGATGTTCCTTAGAGCTAAGGAACTAATTTGCTCATAACCACCATCTATCCTCGTCTTATAGATCCTCTCTTTTCCTTCCACTTTTATCCCCTCGATCTCATCTACCTCTTCTTTCTATAATGATTCAAAGTTAATTAGTTTCTCATACTTAATTCTCATTCTTCTTATAATCTACTTCGATTATCATTTCGCATGCTTATAACTTATTCGGTTATTGCATCCTTCAAATTTAACCTCTCATTCATTATTTATCTTACTTATATCATCACTTCACTTCTTTACTTACTAAACTAACAATTTCCAACTTTTACATACTTGGCTAATTTAATCTCATAGTTCCACATTATACTTCATATTCTTCCCTCATCATATCTATGGTATTAGATCAAACCATTAAACCCTCTACATGTACCTTTGGATCATCCCCTTCTCCAAGCATTTTATGAATCTCCATGAAGTGGTAATTCTATCTTCAAATTCTTAGTTTATCTATGCTTATTATCATCTAATTAGTTTCTATTCATCATCACTTAAGCAATTTACCATCAACATATATATAAACCATGAACTTCATACATTCTTAAATTTTTGAAAATCTCATTCTAGTGCATGAAAAATTCCCAATTAATTATTCTAAGCTTTATTCATACCATTGATTCCAATTATGATCTCAAATTACACAAATAAAATCAAAATCTTATAGAACACTTAAGGGCAATTTTCGGTCCTTAAGAAGAAAATTAGAAAATTGATTTTTGATCTAATTTCTTGCTCTAATCATGCTTAGTGATGTCTAATGATACTTATTCATATCCAATTCAAGCAAATTCATGCATATTCTTCAAAATCAAATTAGGGTTTATGGTGAAGATTTAGGGCAAATCTAATTACTCTTCATATCTTATAATTCTTTCAAATTCTTACTTCAATCATGATTCTCTACTCATTTCATATCACATATATGGAAATTAACATCATATCTTCATGAATCATAAAGCATAATTTATCATAGATGAAAATGCAAACTTTCTTCAATTTCTATAAATTAAAGAGGTAAAGATAGAAGATAGTACCTCAAAGACACTTTTTCTTCAAATTTTGGATTCAAAACCTAGCTTAGAAGCTTGATTATGGAAGAAGAAATTTTTGTCTATGGTGGAAGAGCAATTTTCGAAAATGAGGGGGTGAAGGGAGGTAGAAGATGATAAATATTAGGACAATTTCTTATCTCTTAAGTAATTTCATGTAATTGGTTAATTAAATAATTAAATACATAATTCTACATCACTCTAGGGGTTTCTAGAACCTTCTAGAACATCCGTTTTTGGGTTCCAAGATATTAATACTGGATTACTCATCTCGACACAAGGAATCCACCGGTTCAGACCGTTCGTGATTCCGAGTTCATTTGAACAATTTATGCGAGTTTTAAGATACCGAACAAATTTAATTAAATAAATTCCCTCTAAAAACCATATTTTCTAACAAAGTCTTTATAATAATCTCTTCTATATATCTTAGAAAATTGAGCATAATTTGTAGGTTCTACTACAACTGTCGGATTCTCAATCCGAATTTTAATCGAAAACTTATTTAATTATTACCGAAATGGTAATAATAAATTTTTATTCTCTAATTTGCCTGTTTTCTAGCTTAATGAAATTTCTAAATCCATTTTTCTATATTATATAATAGATAAAAATTTTCTCTTCTGAGGGGTATGCATCGTCTGAGTTTATTCTATCTCAACCCCTTTCTTTTATCTCTAATATGGAATTATTAAATTCCATTTTCTTTCTTAACGAATATTCGTAATTCTCTCTTCTAAATCGTATAATAGATTCTTCAAACTCTTCTTAATCTCATAAAAATATTCTCTTAAGGATGCATAGCCTTAATTAAGGTTTAATCACGTTTTAATTATGGCTACAGTATTTCGGGGTATTACATTCTACCCCCCTTTGAAAAAATTTCGTCCCGAAATTTAGTACTTTAGGTAAAGATCTCGGGATACTTCTCTTTTATCTGGTCTTCTAATTCTCAAGTTACTTCTTCTAAGCCATGATGCCTCCATTGCACTTTTACTAAAGGAATAGGCTTATTCCTTAGTTTCTGTTCTTTACGATCTAGGATGCATTTAGGCTTTTTCTTCGTAGCTCAAATCTAATTTGGGAACTATTTCTTTTTAATGAATGATGTGTTTTGGATCAAACACATGTTTTCGCAATTTGCGACACATGGAACACATTATACATATTACCAAAATTTGGCGGTAATGTTAGCTGATAAACTATAGGTCTTACTTCTATACCGAATCGATACACACCTCTAGTAGGAGAAATTTTTAAGGAAACTTTATCTCCTATTTCACAATTCAATTCGGTTCTACGAATATCTACGTATGATTTCTGGCGATCTTGAGCCTCTTGTATTCTTCTCTTTATCTGTTGTACGATTTTGATCATTTCTTTTATCGCTTCTGGTTCTAAAACTTTTCTTTCTCCGTCTTCATCCTGGTAGAGAGACGATTTGCATTTCTTGCCATAAAGAGCTTCGTACGGCGTCATGTTAATAGTTGCTTGATAACTATTATTATACACGAACTCTACTAGCGGTAAAACTTGTTCTCATTGTTCGCCTCGATTTAGTATTACTGTTCGGAGCATACTCTCTAATGTTTGGATCGTTCTTTCTGTTTGACCATCCGTTTGTGGATGAAAAGTTGTGCTGAATTTTAAGCGCGTCCCCAATTCTTCTTGAAAACTCGTCCAAAATCGAGAAATAAACTTGGAATCTCGATCCGATGTAATGAACACAGACACTCCATGTAAACTAACTATTTCTTGAACGTATAGCTACGCCAGCTTGTTAGCTTCATAATTAGCAGGAATTGGGATGAAATAAGCGCATTTAGTAAGTCGGTCAATGATGACCTATATAACTGTATTGCCGCGTCTTGATCTAGGTAGACCGGTTACGAAATCCATAGCTATATGATCCCATTTCTATTCAGGAATTTCCAAAGGTTGGAGTTTTCCGTATGGTCGTTGATGTAAAGCTTTAACTTCCTGGTAAGTTAAACGGCGTTCTACGAATGAAGCTATCTCTTTCTTTATTCCAGCCCGCACAACTTTTGCTTCAAATCTTGATACATCTTCGTACTTTCTTGGATGGGAAGTATAAGTGAGTTATAAGCTTCATCCATAATCTCGTTCTTTATTCTCTCGTCATTAGACGTACATATTCTATCTCTGAACATAATTGCATTATCTTCTACTTCATGAAAATTGTGCAATTTCTCGATTCTAATTCTCATCGGTAATTTCTCTAACTATTCATCTGGTTGCTGGGTCTCTACAATTCTTGCTTTTAAGGCATGTGCAACAACAAGAGTTAATATAATACTCTCTTTTGTTCTGGTGGTAACACCACTTCTATTCTCATTTTATCGAATTCCCTAAGGAATTCTTCTTTTTGGGGAAGAATTGCGCTTAAGGCACTTTGACTTTTTCGATTCAACGTGTCCGCTACCACATTCGCGTTTTCCTGGATGGTATTTGATTTCGCAATCGAAATCTTTAACTAGCTTAAGCCATCTTTTCTGACGCATGTTTAGTTCTCTCTCTCCTTCTTGCATCAGGACACATTCTAATCCACTTCTTGATGCATCTATATAAAGAATAAATTCTTTATCGATTTCTGGCATCGCAAATGCTGGGCTGAAATTAACTTACTTTTTCACTCTTGCAAACTTGACACTTAACTCCTTTTCGAAGGAATTGAGTCATAGGTCTGCCAAACCTAAGAAACTTCGAATCTCGGTTGGCGTTATGGGGGTTTTCCATTCTTGGACAGCTTGTACCTTTGTGGATCTACCTTGATTTCTTCTGTTGAGACTATGTCTCCAAGAGAATTTACTTCTTTCATCCAAAACTCACATTTGCTAAATTCTGCATATAACTTCTCGTCCTCCACTTTCTAACACGGTTCTTAAATACTCTTCATGTTCTTGTTCACTCTTCGAATACACAAGAACCTCATCCATAAATATAAGCACGAATTTATCAAAATATTCACGGAAAACTCGATTCAACAGGTCCATGAATACTGCTGGGCATTGGTTAGACCAAAAGGTATCACTACAATTTCGTAGTGACCATGTCATGTTCGAAAAGAAATTTTAGGTATATCTTCTTATCGAATCTTCAACTGATGGTACCCTGATCTTAAATCAATCTTAGAGAATACACTAGCTCCCTTTAATTGATCAAAAAGATCATCTATCCGAGGTAACGGATACTTATTCTTCAAGGTGAGCTCGTTTAATTCTCTATAATCTATACACACTCTTAAGGTACCATCTTTCTTCTTAACAAACAAAACGGGTGCTCCTTAAGGAGACACACTGGTCAAATAAACTCTAAGTCCAAAAACTCTTGTAATTGGACTTTCAATTCTTGTAGTTCTTTTGGGGTCATTCTATACGATACTTTTAAAATAGGTGTTGCTTCAGGTTTTATAGCAACAGTAAATTCTATTTGTCTATCTTGAGGTAAACCGGGTAACTTTTCTGAGAATACATCTGGATACTCTCTAACTACCGGTACCTCTTCTAACTTCTTTTCTTTCTTACTATCTTCTTTTAAATATACCAAATAAACACGAATATCCCTATGTCTTATCAATTTGGATGCTCGTAAAGCTGAAATTATTGGTATATTTCTTTTCCCTGGAGGTTGGAACGAAATTTCTCGTTGTTCGCACCTTAGGGTAGCATGGTTTTTATGTTACCCAATCCATTCCTAGGATAACATCTACACATGCTGTAGAAATAAAGGAATGCGAAACTCTAGTATCAAAGAAAATATTTATGGTTACATTATCTAAAGTACCCATATCTGTAAGGTTCTCAACATTTCTTCCTTCTTTTATTCTGCTGGCTTGGAAGAACTTTGCTTCCTTCCGCTTCCTGACGCATTCTTCTTATTTGGGCGATTATACGAATAGTGACACACTTGGCCACAAGTATAACAACTGTTACTGCCCCACTTACAAACTTCGGTATGCGTCTTACTACATCGAGAACATAAAGGTTTTCCAACGAAGTTAGAAGAACCCTTAGTAAAATTTTAGAATGACCGTTGAAATTGAGTCGGTGTAGTCTGACTCCACTTTTGCCTTGACTTCTTATTGGGAAAATCGTTCATTTCCCACTTCCTTTTCCCTTTTGATTTCTGATTGGCTACATTCGACTGACTTGATACCTGTGATGGTGTTGGAGTGAATTCCTCCACCATCTCTTCAATTTGTATCTCCAACTCCATATTTAATGCTCGATTTAACGTCTCGGTATACGATACGGAGAATTGGCTCGCCAAAATTACTCTTAACTCTTGACGTAAACCTGACCTGAATAATTCTACCATCTTCTCATCCGTTTCAATTTTATAAAGAACATATCGAGACAGGCTAAAAATTCACGATCGTACTCGACCACCGATTTCTTCCTTTGCTTCAAGTTTGTAAACTCTATATCTTTCTGCTTCCGACAACTTCATATAACATACTTAGCAAACAATTCCTCCTTGAATTGTTTCCAAGTAAAGCTCTCCAGCTACTCTGGGGTGAGAGTCTTCTGACGCGCTTCCCACCAAAATCGGCAGGATCCTTTGACTAAAATAAAATGCATAGAAGACACTCCCGATCTGAGCACTCCAAAAATTTAAAGATTCGTTCTATAGCACAAATCCATTTCTCTGCCTCTACTGAACTTTCTGTTCCGCTAAAAGTGGGAGGGTTTTGGCGGAGAAAAACAGTTCAACAATCTTTAAATTGAATAAAGGAAGTACTGGTGTAGAAAAATGTTGGGGAATGTTTTCATTTTCACATTCTACTTCTTCTGGTATAGGGGTGGCATATTACAAATATAAGCCAATGAGAACAATTTAGGCAACAGGTATTCAATCGAATTGAAAAGGCTACAAGATTTTTCTCAAATAACAATCAATTCAACAAGGTCATTTCTCATGTTCACACAATAGGCTCAAACAAGGAAGGAACAAAATGTTAATATCACAAGTTCAACTTTCCATGTCAAAGAAGGAACTTCTTTTAAGGAAGACAAAGTTTAATTTGTCAATAATTTTCTAGTACAGGGTAAGGTTCCCACTTCTCTATTTCACGCTATCCCATACCACATCTTCATCTATGTTCTCTTAATATAGAACTCCTCTCTATCTTTAATCTAATCTTTGTAATGATTCAACATTACTTCCATCTTACTTCTGGTAGATGTTGATACTGTTGTTTCCAACCTCATCTGTTGCTTCATTAAGTCTTTAATCTTCTTCCTCATTCTCCAACTCCAACTCTTCTTCTATACTGTCTGGCTCTGGCGGTGGTCCATAAGAGCGGCTAGCAAATGAGATTGATGGTTCTAATTCAGAAAGATCTTTAATGAAAGACATCTAACTGATTTGAAGGGCTGATGCTTTGTAGTACCAACACTAGGTAAAAATTCAGGTTCATATTGAAAAGATCTTCTAACTTTTGGTGATCAAAAAGATCCTGCTTCTGACTGTGAGGATTCAAATGGAAATAGACTTTGAGGTGGAAATGAAATCTCAAAGCGACAATCATCTGAAATAGCTTGAAATGGAATGGCTTGAAGTGGAATAGCTTAAACTGGAGTAACTGAAATTGAAGTGGTTCGAAGCAATGGAGAAGCAAAATGTTAGTCATACCAATCAAAACCAATAGGAACATCTCAAAATCTAGATCGGAAAAGTCAGAAGCATTCTGAGAAAAGTCATCATCAAGAAGAATCGACTGAAATTCTGAAATAATCATTCCATGATCCAAAGAAACAATAGGATCATTAGGCTCAACCAAAGGAGATTCTTCAACAATTGGTTCTTGAATAATAGTTTCTCCAGCCTCTGAATGAGAAAGTTCATCCCGGTTACGAACACCGGATGAAATAATAGAATGAATGACTGGAATAACTCTTCCAAAGAAGCATAAGAACCAAGGGTGAACTCTGAGTACTTTGATATTGTCCAATGACAACATCAATAAATCTGTTAAAATCAACTGGTTCATCAAGACCTTGGTTATCAACAATAAACCAAGTGCAAGGAAAGCAGCCCACTCTTGCCAATAAACAGGTAACACATTCACTAATCGAATTATACCATCAAACTCATTTACACCAACTCTCTGACCCGATTCCCTGTGCTCCGGAATTGCTCCAAGAACTCGATCAGGTCTTGATGTTCTTCTCTTCTAAGTTCATAGGAAATATTCGTACTTCCCATAACGGCAGATCTAGGTCTCGTACTTTTTCGTGGAGTAGTCACCCTTCTCACCATCCTATAAGATACAAC
This sequence comes from Leonotis leonurus, assembly GCA_026898415.1. Taxonomy (NCBI): domain Eukaryota; kingdom Viridiplantae; phylum Streptophyta; class Magnoliopsida; order Lamiales; family Lamiaceae; genus Leonotis; species Leonotis leonurus. Next base: position 10,502 of record JAPKLX010003670.1, read on the forward strand.
TTATGGGTTTATACCATAAGTCCTAATCTTTCATACTATCTTCTCTTTCTATTATTCTCAAGATTCTTTCTATTCTTCTCTTTCTATTCTTTTCTTTCTACTCTCTTCTTTCTATTTTCTTGGTCTTATTCTTATCTTTCTATTCTCTTCTTTTTAGTCTCTTCTTTTTATTCTCTTCTTTTCTATTCTTTTCTTTCTATTCTTCTCAAGATTCACATAGAATTCACATAGAATTCACATAGATAAGATAACTGATCTCATATTTAGCATGCATTCACAAATAAAG
>JAPKLX010000869.1:1519-13864 GCA_026898415.1 Leonotis leonurus
TTTAGCATATGCTGCATACAAAAGATTCAAGGTATACCAGATGGATGTCAAAAGTGCTTTCCTCAATGGTATCCTTGAAGAAGAAGTATATGTGGAACAACCACCTGGATTTGAAGAGGCAGATCCAGATCAGAAAGTATACAGACTGACTAAGGCAGTCTATGGTCTAAAAGAAGCCCCTAGAGCTTGGTATGAGACCTTATCAACTTTTCTACTAGAATCTGGATTCAGAAGAGAATCTGTTGACAAGACCTTGTTTATCATCAAAGTCAAAGAAAACATTCTCTTAGTCCAGATCTACGTAGATGACATCATTTTTGGATCTCAATCTACCTATCTGTGTGAAAAATTTGCAGAACTTATGAAAAATAAGTACCAAATGTCCATGATTGGAGAAATGAGCTTCTTTTTAGGTTTGCAGGTCAAGCAGCTACCAGATGGTATCTTTATTAATCAGACAAAATACATCAACGATCTGCTGACCAAATTTGGGTTGAAAGACAGTAACCCAGTGAAAATCCCAATGCAGACCAATGGGAAAATTGATCCAGATCCAGTAGGAAAACCAGCTAACATTACTCAATACAGAGGGATCATAGGATCACTTATATACCTAACTGTCAGTCGACCTGACATAACTTTTGCAGTTTGTGTATGTGCAAGATATCAAGCAAATCCCAAAGAGTCTCACATGGAAGCAGCTAAGAAGATACTAAGATATTTTAAGGGAACAACCCATGTAGGATTATGGTATCCATGTGAAGACAATTTTGAGCTAACTGGATACACTGACTCAGATTATGCTGGATGTAAACTGGACAGAAAATCAACATCTGGTACATGTCAGTTTCTAGGAAATAAACTAATCTCTTGGTTCTCAAAGAAACAGACATCTGTTGCCACATCTACCACAGAGGCAGAATATATGGCAGCTGGAAGTTGTTGTGCACAAATACTGTGGTTAAGACAACAACTTAAAGACTATGAGATTGGTGTCAAGGAAATACCAATCTTTTGTGATAGCTCAAGTGCTATAGCTATCACACAGAATCCTGTTCTGCATACCAGATGCAAACATGTGGATGTAAGACATCATTTTATAAGAGATCATGTTGAAAGAAAACATGTACAGATCCAGAATATACACACTGAAATACAGAGAGCTGATATTCTTACCAAAGCATTACCAGAAGAAAGATTTAAGATGCTTTGTGGTAAACTAGGATTATTAAATCTTGAAACAAGAACCAGATTGATATAAACCAGATCAAGTTAAATGTTCCAACAGGGAAACAAAACCAGATTGACATGGTACAGATCGATAAAATTAAGATCATGTGAAATTCCAATAGGGAATTGACACCAGATCACTAAGTATATGTCAATACAGGTTAATTAAAATTCCAACTGGGAATTAGTAAAAGAATCAATACACCAGATTGGACAGCAGCACAACCAGATCAATAGTCCTCACTATGCAGGAGATCGACCTTGACCAGTTTAATTAATGCCACGTGGATATTAAATTAATAATTCTTATTAATTATCCCATTACTTGGTTAAGGGGGAAAGGTCAACTATATAAGGCGACTAATTATATATATTCTGACATCAGATATCATATCTTTTATTTTTGATGATTAAGTACAGTAATTGGGAAATGTGATCGAGGAAATATCTACCAAATCAAGAAAAAGGGAGAAAAATAACTGCAACAAAGACAACGCGCCACACTACAACCATTCGATCAAAGCGCGTGCATCATACGACAAATAGAGGCGGTGATAGACTGAAAACCTAGAACATGGAAAGGCGGAAAAGCTGAAAAAGGGAAGGATTTCTGAATATTTTATTACTCTACTTATCTTCTCATTCGTCTATATACATTGATAAGGTGTTTCATATATCACTCACACTTATATCTTCCCAAACACTTAGCAAATTTCCTCTCTTTCAAACTCTCTCTACCTTCCAAAATCACTCTGTTTTTAGCAAAAATGGCACCCAAATCATCTCAGTTTCTCGATCAAGCGACCTTTTTGAAACCATACTTGCACCAAGACCTCTTCGCAGCTCTTGATACCTTCGGGTTTCACAAGCTAGAAAAGGCATTTGACCTTGTTCGCAAATGCAAAGGTTCACCATTTTATGTTTTTGTTTTGATCATGCATTTGAACTGTTTTCTTTTCTCATCTGCATATACGTATGGTTATGGTTATGGTTTCTGTGATATAAACTGCTAGACTGCATAAACTGTTTTGGGCACTTATAATTCACTGATGGAAGGATAGTGCTCACATATGCTCTATTGTGTTTCTTGTAGGTTTTCACAATATTATCACATCACACCCAGTTCATTTCCTACCCAAAGATGTTGCCGCCTTCTACCTCTCATGGCAGGGAGAGAGGGGTGGAGATGAGGCAACCATAAGGGTCAGTAAAGGGAATACTATCAGCAACACCTCGTATAACGTCATCAACATCATCAACGACGTTTACAAAATGAAAGATGAAGGTCTTGACCTTGGGGAAATCACTGCAGAACAGCTGCAAGAAGCTGTGGAGATAGTGATGATCATACCCATCCAATATACAAACAGGATGTTTGTCCGTGCTCTTCTCGCTCCAGAATTCAGAATTCTATTTGAATTCGTACAACGAATTTTTCTCAACCACAACGGATCCTACGACCAGGTCACCCTAGAGAAGTTCAGGATCCTAGCAGTAGTAGTACTCAACCTGTCAGTGAACTGGAGCAGGATTTTGTTCGATCTCTTGGCAAAGGAGGCTAAGATGATCTTGTTTGTGAAAGGAGGCTCTCCTGGAATAGAAGTGAAGAGGAGTAGCCTGAGACATTCAACTAAAATCAGCTTCATGCTGGAAACCTTCTTCCCTCACCACCAGTGGGATACTACTATTGAATTCAACACCAGACAGCATTTTCCCAAGGACCAGCATCAGATTGAAATGTCAATGGGCATTTCAGCAAATCTGATTGCCCGGGTGAAGGACTCAGTGGTGTTCAATGCGCTGATGGAGATGGGAAATTCGAATCCCATCTGGATTCCTCCATCTGGTCCAGCAGGATCCACCAAATCTAAAATTACAAGGGAGAAGCCAATAGAGAAGACCCCCTCCAAGAGAGTGACCAAGAGAGCCAGTTTTGTTGAAACTGACACCTCTACAGTAGCTCAGCAACCCAAATCCAAACGAAGAAAGTTGCAGAAACTGGCTGACGCAGCACAAAGCCCAGAACCTGTACCAGAATCTGCCCTCCAGATTAGTCCAAGGACTTCTCTCCAGCACACTCCACCAGTCCATCGTCTGCAGAACCACTTGAGCAGATCGATGAGGTTTCAGAAGGAGAGGATGCATCATCTGGTGAAGATGAAGAAAAGCACAAGGCTGAAACAATTGTAAAATTACTTGAAGCAGAAGCAGATCGTGCTGTTCTCAAAAGATTTCCAGACATCCAGCTCACTCCTGAGAGCTATGATGCAGCAAAGAGAGTTCAACTCCTGCTTCTCATCAAGGATAAGGAATTCTACGTACTGGACGCTCTGCTCAAGTTTAATTCCATCGATGCACTGAAAGCAGAAGAAGCCATCTTCTTAAACACCTTCGGAGTCTCTTCCATCACAGAATTGCGAGAATCTTTTCCCCAAGACATACTAGCCATATCCCAGCACGAAGCCATCAAGTTAAAGATCGATCTGAGATCTTTGTATGAGAAGGCTGGGATGCTGCAATTCTTCGAAAGTATAACCTCTGATCACGAAGATGAAGAGCTTGTTGAAGCGATTGTAGAAGAAGCTGTTGCAGCTGATGCTCACCAACAGGGTGCAGCAATAACTGAACCAGATCAGCCCATGGCTGAAGTTGAAGAGCCCACTACTGCACTGGCTGAGGGGGAACCAGTCAAGGATAGCTCCATTAAAGATGCAATAAGTGAACTCCCTCAACCAGATCATGAACCAGCAGGACAGAGGGTGGGTGGTGTACACACAGATCACATATATACCCCAGCTGTCGCTGCCACAATGGATGAATACGTTGAGATGTCAAATCTGGAAGACATATTGATGACCCAGCATCAATCCCTGTCTAATGCACAAGTGAGGGATCTCATCTCCCAGAAAGTCGACAAGTACATGTATGGGACTCTCTCCACCGTTCAAGATGAAGCCATCCGCATACTCACAGAGTTCAACGACCACTTGAAGACTCATGTCGATCAAGTTGACTCTGACTTGAGGAGAATATGCAGGCTGAAGATAGAAGAAATTAGCAGGAAAATGGATGATGATCGAGCTGCTGCCGAAGAACGCAAGGCACAGATCGATCAAAGTCTGTTTACTACTGAGCTCAAAGTAAAAAAGATGTACAAGATCATCATTGCTTTTGCTGAAAAAGAGAAGGACATGGTGCATGCCATAGTGAAGGACCAGACAGATGGCATAGCAGCTGACGTTCTAAAGGAAGCCATCTCACACACCAAGGCCATGTTCCGACAATTTGAAAAGGAAGGGAAGAATTTTGTTGAGAGGAAGTTAAGCGAACTGCGCTACCCCACAAAAACAATGATCGACACATACTTCAACGACTTTGGGATCATCCAAGAAGATGTGGGGAGTCACACAGAGCAGCTTGCCAACATCACAAAATCATTTCAAAAGCAGATTGATGATTCCAATCTCAATATCACATCGCTGATTACACAAAAAGTTGACACTGACAAAGAGATCAATGCATTGAAGGAAGAGATCTCTTCCCTCTGGACACTTATCAACATGGTTGTTGCTGATGTCGAAAAGGGGGAAGGATCTGGTAAGGGGAAGAAGCCATCTGCTGTTGCTGAAAAAGGGAAAGGAAAGGAGATAGCTCAACCGAAGGAGCAGATCACTGCACAAACAGCCAGCCCTCCATCTGCTCTATCTGCTCACACTCAAAAATCTATATCATCTAGCAGATCGAGCCAAACTCAAAAGAAGAAGAAGAAAACTGGATCCAGCTGGCCATCGACTCACATCAGACCATTTGGAGTGACCAACTGGGTCCCAGTTCACCTAAGAGATGGATGGGAAGGGCTCAAGAATGCATTCGTTCTCTGCAGATACTTCCTGAAGGAACCTGCATACACTGATGGATCACCTAACGAAGCATTCAATCGATATCTACACATGAATGATGCTAGTGATCTGGTGGAAGAGATTAGAAAAGCTGCAGCACAAGCTAACATCCAGATCACTGCGCCCGAGAAAGAATACAGATCATGCCCCACCATTCCAGGGACTTATCTACCAAACAAGACATTCCTGCTCACCTTCATTAACCAGCTTGCTGAGAACAGAGGATACAAGGTGGATGCAGAAGATCCAGATTATATAAGGATAAGGGAAGGGATTTATGAGAGTGTGCAGCTGATCTCGGATGAGACAAGGGCTAAGATGAAGAGACAACAAGAAGAAAGAAGAAAGAGCAGATAGCTACAATTCTCTTATCATTATGATCTGCATTTCTTACCTTTTGTCATGACTATCTGTAAACTCTTTTTGTCTCTATATATATATGAATTCTCTTTGAAGTTTCTGATGACAACACTCTATTGTCTAGAACACATATATAAAAAAAAATATATCTTAAATCGTTATGACCTAAATAACGAACAATCATCTATTTGGTCATCAAACCAGATCCCTCTTAAGAGTTGCTAGGACATCATTGTAAAGTGTGGTTTCGACATCATCAAAAAGGGAAAAATTGTTGGGAACCCTAAGATAGTTAGTTTTAATGATGGTCTTTCGAAACACACTTAGCTGTCTTAAAGTTTTAATTGTTCTACGTGTAAAAACAGATCACTAGAGATAAAGTGAATACTGTTATGAAACAGATTAGGAGATGACTTGAAATGTAAAGGAGAAGTTCCTATAGAAGTCAATCTCAACTTAGAATAGGATGAAGGTCAAGTTTTTACGCCAAAAGGAATCGATCTGCTGTAACAGACAGCGACCAGATCGATGACTAGATCGATGCCTACAGCGAGGAACCAGAACGACTGAATTATCAATCCACCAGCTGACTCATCCTACACATCATATGCTCTTGCCACGTCAAGATTAAAAGTCCATCCAACTGGGATTGAAAAGAAGACCTTCGGTTAACATATAGAAGGAAAGAGACCGTTAGCAAATCTGCTTTCCATAACTCAAAGATTGAGTCAACCTTTCCTATATGGCAAGAACAGATATGATGGAAGTCATTGATTGGCAATATACCATCTATCTCACACCAATCAACAACGGCTAGAATTTAAAATTCAATGCCTATATAGTCGAAGTTCAAAAATCTGGAGTCATATAGAACACATACGCGAGCTATAATGTTGTCATACTCTCAAGCAATCAATCTGCTATCCAGACTTAGAGCTTCAACACTCTGTGATTCTACATCACACCAACCACCTCGATTCAAGTCTTTCTTATCGAGAGAAAGGAGATCACCCTGCTAGCTAGTAGTTTTCTAGTGGTAACGTAGAGGTAATCAGTTGTAAAGGGACACGACCCTTATTTCGTGCATAAGTATCTCTCTAGTTGTGATTGATACTTGTGACTCGTTCTCCACGAGTATAAAGAATCAGAGTATCCTAGTAGTGGATAATCTAGTCTAGATTTGACCAGATCGTGGACGTAGAGATTTCCCGAACCACGTTAAACATCTGTGTGCTTTACATTTCTGCATATTTCATTTCAGTTGTTTATTATTCTAACTTTCTGCACCATCATATAATCTGCATTCTTAATCAATCTGCTTAATCGATCTGATTAACTTCTTAAGGTTTTCTAAAACAAGAGCAATCATTAATTCACCATTATTCCGCACTCACTCAACACTCAGAAAGTAATAAGATCACTCTTATTATTAGCTAAAGTGTTCTCACTAAGAGAGTAATCTGTTTGGACTAAAACTGCTATCGATCTGCACATCGATCTGTCTAGTCACTGCCGAGCAATTTCTTATACAGAATAGCTTGAACTCTCTGATTAATCGGCAAGTAAACTGAAAAGTTAGTATTTGGTGTATTCCCCCCCCCCCCATACACCAAACCTTGCTCTTTCGGGACCAACATGCCAACTCTTATGTTTCCATATCCTCTGGTATATCCTTTTGAATTACATCCAAAGGTGACCTAAGGTCCCGGTTTCTCTATGTAGTCTGATAGTAGATTCTTGTCACATGTCATGTGTTTTGAACAGCCACTATCTATGATCCAGATTGCAACTTTTGCTAATCTATATACCCTCTGGTCAGGATTTCCTTCTTCAAAGCCAGGTGGTTGTTCAACATATACTTCTTCTTCAAGTATACCATTTAGGAATGCACTTTTAACATCCATCTGGTACACTTTGAATCTCTTGTATGCTGCATATGCGAGAAATAATCTGATTGCTTCCAATCTGGCAACTGGTGCAAAAGTCTCGTCAAAATCGATACCTTCCTGTTGACTGTATCCCTTTGCAACAAGTCTAGCTTTGTTTCTGACTACTTCTCCGTTTTCATCTCGTTTATTCTTGAATACCCATTTGACACCTATTACTCCATGATGTTTTGGTCTGTCTACCATATACCAGACTTGGTTTCTTTTAAACTCATTAAGTTCTTCTTGCATAGCAATGACCCAGTCTGCATCTTTGAGTGCTTCATAAGTGTCAGAGGGTTCAACACGTGAAAGATAGCAACTGAGAAGTGCATTCTCTCCATGCATTCTTCTGGTTCTTACTCTATCACTTGGGTTCCCAACAATCTGTTCAGGAGGATGATTGTCCTGTATCTATCTCCTCCTGCTGGTCATTTCTTCTTCTGATATCTCAGGTTCTGGTTCATTTGTTGAGTCCTCAAATTCTGGATGAGATGTTTGAAAAGGATTGTCCACATCTGGTTCTTCAATTTCTTGATTATTGTTCCAACCAATTGTATCTCTTGATTCTTCTGGTTGATCATGATGTTGCTCATTGTTATCTCCTTCTTCTGATTGATTACCTTCTGGTTGAGTTATTGATCTATCAAAGTCCAGAATGATATGTTCTGTTCCCCCTTGCTGTGAGCTTATTGCTTCAGCATTAGATGGAACATCAATATCATTATCATCTGTTGTATTCCAGATTAGAATATCTTCTAGCAAAATTCCTTCTGTTCTCTTTTCCTTGTTCTGGCCTTGTATATGATTATCACTCAACTCTCTGTCAATGACAAAAGATTCATCAAAGACAATATGAGGTGTTACCTCAACAACATGGGTCTTCTTGTTGTAAACCCTATAAGCTTTACTAACTTCAGAATACCCTAAGAATATTCCAGGGTCAGCTTTACTTCCCATTATTATGGATGTAACATAAACAACCAAAAGTACGGAAGTAATGTATCCTGGGCTTTCTGTTGTTCCAGACTTCGTATGGTGTCTTCCCATGTCTGATGGTAACTACAGCTCTATTCTGTGTATAGCAAGCTGTAGAGATTGCTTCTGCCCAAAATTTCTTAGGTAATCTGGTTGCATTAAGCATAGTGCGAGCTGCTTCTTTTAATGATCTGTTTCTTCTTTCAACTACTCCATTCTGTTGAGGTGTTCTGGCTGCAGATGTCTGATGTGTGATTCCCATCTGGTTGCAGTAATCCTCAATCTTCTTGCAGTCTTCTGATCCTGCAATTAATTACACTTAGCTACCCTTTCAATATTTGGGTGCTTGGTTATTAGCAAATATTCCCTTTCGAATCCAGAACATTTTTGGGTTGGGGACAGCAATATAGCAAGTAATAATATTTCCATCATTATCAACTTTTGACATAGAATGAAATATAGATTGATGATATCTTTCTATTCCATCATTCTTCAATCCTTTATTAGTGGGTACTGTCCTGTTGACATTCTTGTTGGGTAATGTCTTGTTGACACTCTTGTTAGGTAATGTCCTGTTGACATTCTTGTTGTGTACGCCTTCTGTTTCTGTGTAATCTGCTGGTTGTTCCCTTGTTTGATGGTACTGTCTGTTGCCAGTCTGTTTCACCATCATACTTGGTCTGATATTTGTTTCCTTTCTGGTACGAATTTTATGGTACTAGAGGGCTTCTCTGAGTGGCCTGGATATCCTACTCCAGATGTACCCTGTTGTTGAAGGCTGATTAGCAGCTTGGCACGTTCATCACTCTTGTATATCATTTCCTTCCCTTTCTTTATCTTCTCTTCAGCAACATTGTTTCTTGTAATGAGATCTTTGACCTTAGAGTTTAGCAAGTGAATGTCATTGTTTTTTTCTTTGATCTGTTCTTTCAGATCAGCTATTTGAACAACGAACTGGGTATTAGCAGTACTCAGTATATGTTCTATTTTCTTCATCCTATCATTCTCTTCTACTACTTCTTTAAATAATCTCTTGATACTCGAGTAGCTTTTGAACATCTCATTGACTTCATCCCAAGAGTATTCATCTTGATCTTCTATTTCCTATTCCAGATTAGTATCATTTGAAGAATTAGAGTTGCAAGAATTTATCTCTACATCATCTAGACCGTTGTCTAGTCCTACATAGCATTCATCCCAATTTTCTTCTTCATTGGCAAAGAATGCTTCATCATCCTCTGATGAACTATCTGATAGATGGCTTGAGCTACTAGAGTCTTCTTCTGCTATCATGGCTTTACGTTGAGCTTTTAGTTTTCGATCTCTCTTAGCTCGTAGTTCTTCTCTTTGACTTTTAGATAATTCTGGGCAATCTTTTTTGAAATGGCCTGTTCTCCCAAAACCATAACAAGTATAGTCAGTAGGATTAGTACCTTTAACATTATCTCTACTTTTTGTTTTGTCATCAGATCGTTCTGCTTCTTTGTTCTTCTGGTATCTGCTCTTGTTATCTTTGTAGAACCTTCTATACTTTCTCGATCTGATTTCCATCTTGTCCATTCTCTTAGCAATCATTGAGAATTCTTTGAGTAACTTATCATATCCTCCTTCTTCTGGTGCGGCAGATGCTACTGATTCGTCTGTTTTGCACTTCGCTTTGAAGGAAGTCTCTTTCTCCTTCTTTGAGTTATTCTCGCTCTTCTTGCTGGAGGAATAATCTGGTCCGTGAATCCTTTTGATGTCACATTCATGAACAGCTAGGTGATCAAATAGTGCTTCTACGGACAAGTCATTAAAATCAGCACGTAGAGGTTGCATAGCTGAATAAATCTCCCAGCTTGGTGGTAGAGCTCTAAGAATGTTGAGATTCTTCTCTCTCTCTGTGTATTTATTCTTTTTGAAGGTAGAAACTTCAAATAGTACTTCAATGAACCTGTTCTTCATCTGTTCAATGGTTTCTCTAGGTTTCATCTTGAATTCATTGAACTTTTTACATGCCAGGGACAGCTTGTTCTCAATCATTGCTTCAGAGCCTAGACTGAGATCTCTCAAAGCTTCCCACATTTCTTTGGCTGTATCAAGATCTTGGATCTTAGCCAGATGGACTCCTTTTACAGTACTGGAAATAACTCCTTTAGCAAAATCATCGAGATTTGCTTCTCTTCTTTCTTCAGGTGTGTATTTTCTGGGATCTTTGAGTACATCCTCTTTAACAACTCCTGTTTCAGTGATACGAGTTGTTTCTGCAGTAATGGCTAATGGTCCTTCTTCAATTACCTTCCCCATCAGGCAGTGATGAGCCTTGAGACACATCTTGATTCTGAAACTCCACTCTCTGTAGCCTTGGATGGAAAATTCTTCGCATGCCCTGATAACAGATGACTCCATAATGACAGATAGGATGCAAATGATGAAAAAGATTTTCTAGATCTATTCAAGTTGACCACGTAGGTATTGACCTTGTGAAACAAAACAATGGTCTTATGAACCACGGCTCTGATACCACTTGTTGGTCCCGAAAGAGCTAGGTTTGGTGTATGGGGGGGGGGGAATACACCAAATACACAAACTTTTCAGTTTACTTGACTAATTAAAGGAGAGATTTAAGCTTTCTGTATTACAGATTGCTCAATATGTCAAACCAGATCGATTATCTAATCAATCGTGTTCTGTCCAAGCAGAATCTCTCTCGAGAGTAATACAAAGCAGAAAGTAAGAGTAATCTTATTCTCCAACAGTGTATTGTGTGCGGAAAAATGGTGGACTTAGTCGGTGCTCTTGTTTAGAAAACCTTTAGAAAGCTTAACCAAGAATTTATAAGATTGATTAAGAATGCAGCTTGAATGAGTATGACAGATAGTGAATAAAACAACTGAAATGAAAATACAGAAAGTAAATAACGCAGTTATTTTACGTGGTTCGGGAAACCCCCTACGTCCACGGTCTAATCCAAACTGGATTAGATATCCACTACTAGGATACTCTCTTATTTATACTCGCTGAGAACGAGCCACAAGTTTCAATTACAAATCTGATTGAAACTTATGCACGAATAAGGGTCTTGTCCCTTTACAACTTACAGAAAACTACTGTAAACAGGATTTCTTCACGTTAATTCACTAGAAAACTACTAGCTAGCAAAGATCTCCTTCCTTTCTCGATAAGATAGACTTGAATCGAGGGGTGATTATGATCACGAACGGTTCGAAACACGATCTGGTTGAAATCTTCTCTCAGTAAATGCTTCGATGAATGAGATGATTTCTGGGCAGAGTAGATTTAAAATGATATAGCAAGCTTATTCGCGTACATGTCTGCCAATCTTTGTTCCGAGCTTTTATAGGTGCAGAATTTGAAATTCTGACCGTTGAACTTGATTGATTTGAAGTAAATGCGATTTTACCAATCAAGGAAAGTGGATCCCTAGATTGTCTCCTCTTGCCTTCTAATGCGTTTGACAGAATCTTCCAAATATGGTAAGCAGATCCCTTGACAGATAGCTTTCCTTTTCTGGTTTTGATCGATTCTATTCCTTTTGTGGCACGAGGGACTTATTGAGACTTTTGGGATTTCAGAGACATTTCATATGATTTCAGTATTTGAGTGTTGATCTGATTGAACTTTCTGGTTAAGAGTTTCTGGTTCAATCTGTCTGGGTTGATATCTTTCAACTTTCTGGTTTAAATCTCTTTGATTCAACTTTCTGTTACAGTTGACATTCTTCAACTTTCTGTCTTAGACTTTCTGGTTTAACTTTCTGTTAAAGTTGTTTTGCTTCAGTTTTCTGTCTGAGACTTGTTTCAACTTTCTGGTTGAGACTTGCTTCAACTTTCTGGTTGAGACTTGCTTGAACTTTCTGAAGTCTCAACTTTCTGGTTGAGGCTTGCTTCAACTTTCTTGTTGAGGCTTGCTTCAACTTTCTGGTTGAGACTTGCTTCAACTTTCTGGTTGAG
>JAPKLX010000869.1:13874-32109 GCA_026898415.1 Leonotis leonurus
CTTGCTTCAACTTTCTGGTTGAGACTTGCTTCAACTTTCTGGTTGAGGCTTGCTTCAACTTTCTGGTTAAGACTTGCTTCAACTTTCTGGTACATAAAAACCAAATAGAAGTAATACAGAACATGAATAATACCAAGTGTGTTTTCGAGAGAACATCATCAAAACTTAAAATATTTGTGGGGTTCCCAACACTATCCACTGCAACTTTCCTTTTCCTTTTCTTGCATAGATTTTCTCGATCACAGTTTCCAAGGGTGTGCTAATCATCACAATTATAGGAGATTTAGCAAATCTAGGTTAGAAAATAACTTTACAGACTGTAATCTAGGAGGTTAATTATGGACAATGAAGTCTTTCATCTAGGACGCTTCAATTCTCCCAAAAATTCCCCCTTGGCTCAGTAATTATTTATTGAAAATAATTTCCGCGTGGCATTTCTGGTTGACATTCTGGTTTGTCATTCTGGTAGACAATCTGGTTTGTTCATCTAGTTGACAATCTGGTTTTTCCTTCTGGTAGACAATCTGGTTTGTCCTTCTGGTAGACAATCTGGTTTGTCCTTCTGCTACATATTCTGGTTTCATCAATCTGGTATTGACTTCATTCTATCATCCAAATTTAGTAATCCAAGCTTTCCACATAGCATCTTGAATCTTTCTTCTGGTAGAGCTTTAGTCAAAATATCAGCACGTTGCACGTCTGTGTGAATCTTCTTGATCTGGATATGCTTTCTCTCCACATGATCTCTAATAAAGTGATGTCTCACATCCACATGCTTGCACCTTGTATGGAGTACTGGATTCTGTGTTATTGCTATTGCGCTTGAACTGTCACAAAATATAAGTATCTCATTTACATCAATCTCGTAATCTTTTAGTTGCTGTTTCAACCACAATATTTGTGCACAACAACTTCCAGCAGCCATGTATTCTGCTTCTGTTGTTGATGTGGCAATTGATGTCTGTTTCTTCGAGAACCAAGATATCAACTTGTTTCCAAGAAACTGACATGTACCAGAAGTAGACTTTCTGTCCAATTTGCATCCTGTATAATCTGAATCAGAATAGCCTGCTAATTCAATATTGTTATCACACGGATTCTAGAGTCCAATGTGTGCTGCTCCTTTAAGAAATCGAAGTATCTTTTTTACAGCTTCCATGTGTGATTCTTTTGAATTGGCCTGGTATCTGGCACATACTCCAACTGCAAATGTAATGTCTGGTCGACTTGCAGTGAGATACAGCAGCGAGCCAATAATGCCTCTGTACTGTGTTATATTTGCTGGTTTGCCTTCTGGATCTGGATCTATCTTCCCGTTGGTCTGCATTGGAATTTTTACTGGTTTACTATCTTTTACTCCAAATTTAGTGACCAGATCGTTGATGTACTTTGCTTGATTCACAAAGATACCCTCTGGTAACTGCTTTACCTGCAAACCTAGGAAGAAATTCATCTCGCCCATCATGGACATTTGATATTTGTTTATCATTAGTTCAGCAAATTTGTTACATAAATAGGCAGATTGTGACCCAAAAATGATATCATCAACATATATCTGGACCAAAATGATATGTTCTTTGACTTTGATTACGTACAGTGTCTTGTCCACAGAACCTCTTCTAAAACCTGATTCTAGCAGGAATGTTGATAACGTTTCATACCAAGCTTTGGGTGCTTGTTTTATTCCATAAACAGCTTTAGCTAATCTATATACTTTATGGTCTGGATTTCCTTCTTCAAAACCAGGTGGTTGCTCAACATATACTTCTTCTTCAAGTATACCATTTAGGAATGCACTTTTAACATCCATCTGGTACACTTTGAATCTCTTGTATGCTGCATATGCTAGGAATAGTCTGATTGCTTCCAATCTGGCAACTGGTGCAAAAGTTTCATCAAAATTAATACCTTCCTGTTTACTGTATCCTTTTGCAACTAGTCTGGCTTTGTTTCTGACTACTTCACCATTCTTGTCTTGTTTATTCTTAAATACCCATTTGACACCTATCACTCCCTTATGTTTTGGTCTGTCTACTATATACCAGACTTGGTTTCTCTTAAACTCGTTGAGTTCTTCTTGCATAGCAATAACCCAGTCTGTTTCTTTAAGTGCTTCAAAAACATCAGATGGTTCAATGCATGATAGATAACAACTGAGAAGTGCGCTTTCTCCATGCATTTTTCTGGTTCTCACTCGATCTGATGGGTTCCCAACAATCTGTTCAGGAGGATGATTGTCTCGTATCCATCTCCTTCTGCTGGACATCTGTTCTTCTGATATCTCAGGCTCAGGTTCATTGGTTGGGTTCTCAAATTCTGGGTGTGATGTTGACGATGCTTGTAAAGGTTTTTCAACTTCTGGTTCTTCAATTCTTTGATTATTATTCCAACCATTTGTATATATGGATTCTTCTGGTTGATCTTGAGATTGCTCAACATTGACTCTCTCTTATGGTTGGTTATCTTCTGGTGGAGTCATCGGTCAGTCTAGATCGAGAACGATATGTTCTGTTCCCCCTTCCTGTATTCCAAATTAGAATGTCTTATAACAATATTCCCTCTGTTCTCTTGTCCTCGTTCGGGCTTTGAGTACGTTCATCACCTATCTCTCTGCAATTGATAAAAGATTCATCAAAAACAATATGAGGTGTTACCTCCATAATATGAGTCTTCTTATGGTAAACTCTATAAGCTTTAGTAACATCAGAATATCATAAGAATATTCCAGGGTCAGCTTTACTATCAAAGGTTTTCAACTGAGATTTCCCGTTATTATGGATATAATACATACAACCAAATGTACGCAAATACTGTATCCTAGGCTTTCTGTTATTCCAGACATCATATGGTGTCTTCCCGTGTCTGAGAGTTATCACCGAGTTGTTCTGTGTATAAGAGGTCGTGTAGATGGCTTCAGCCCAAAACTTTTTGGGTAATCTGATTGCATTTAGCATGGTGCGAGCTGCTTCCTTTAATGATCTGTTTCTTCTCTCAACCACTCCATTCTGATGTAGATGTCTAATGTGTGATACCCATCTGATTGCAATAGTCCTCAATCTTCTAGTTTAGGAATTCTGTTCCACGATCTGTTCTGATTGTTGCAACAGATGTTTCCTTTTGCTTGGTGATTTTGTTGAGAAAGTTTGGCAAATTCTCCAATGTCTCTTTCTTTTTGAATAAAAAGATAAACCCATGTGAATATTGATTAATCATCAATGATGACTAGAGTGTACTTCCTTCCATTTATACTTAGTGGCTTAACTAGACTAAATAACTCTAGGTGAAGTAACTCTAAGATTCTTGTAGATGACTGAACTACTTTGCTGGAAAATGATGATCTGGTTTGTTTTCTAGCTTGACATGCTTCACAAATGTGATCTTTGTCATATACTTGCTCTGGCAGTCCTTCGACTAGCTTTTCTCTTGCAATCGTATTGATTGACTTGAAATTGAGATGACTTCGTATGGATGTAACACAGACAACCAAAAGTACGAAAGTATTGTATCCTAGGCTTTCTGTTGTTCCAGACTTCGTATGGTGTTTCCCATGTCTGAGGGTAACCACCGATCTGTTCTGTGTATAACAGGCCGTGTTGGGAACCCTAAAGTAATTGTTTTTGTTAACACACTTAGTCTTTTTAGAGCTAAATGTTCTACGTGTTAACAGATCACTACATATAAAGTGAATTCTGATAGAGAACAGATTAGGAGATGACTTTGCATGTAAAGGAATTATTCCTATAGAAGCCATTTCTATAATAGTATAGGATGAAGGCCAAGATTTCTTACCAAGAAGCAATCGATCTGCTGTGACAGACAGCAACCAGATCGATGACCACAACGAAGCACCAGATCGATAGAGTCATCAAACCACCAGATGACATCATCCTACACATCATATCCTCTTGCCACGTCAAGATTAAAGTCCATCCAATACGATTAACACAAGGAAGGAAAGTAACAGTTAGCGATCTGCTTTCCATACTTAGAGAACTAGGTCAACGTTTTTACAAGGCAAGAACAGATATGATGGATATCATTGATTGGAAATCTACAATCAATCTCACGCCAATCAACAACGGCTAGAATTTTAAATTCTAAGCCTATATATTTGGAGTTTAGAGTCTGGAGATGATATATGTTGCATCGATAATATACTCTCAAGAAATCAATCTCTGAACCAGACTAAGAGCTTCAAACAACTAGTGATTCTACATCACACCAACCTAACCTCGATTTAAGTCTGTCTTATCGAGAGAAAGGAGATCACCCTGCTAGCTAGTAGTTTTCTAGTGGTAACGTAGAGGTAATCTGTTGTAAAGGGACACGACCCTTATTTCGTGCATAAGTATCCTTCTAACTTTGATTGATACTTGTGACTCGTTCTCCACGAGTATAAAGAAGAAGAGTATCCTAGTAGTGGATAATCTGATCTAGTTTTGATCAGATCGTGGACGTAGGGATTTCCCGAACCACGTTAAACAATTGTGTCATTTATCTTCATGTATATTTACTTTTAGTTCTTTATTATTCTAACTCTCTAAACTTTCATATAGACTGCATCTTAATCAATCTGCTTTAACGATCTGTTTAATCCTTAAGGTTTTCAATAAAAGAGCACTCACTAAATCCACCATTTTCCGCACACACAATACTTAGAAAGTAATAAGATCACTCTTATTATTGTCTAAGCATTAACACTAGAGAGCAATCTGTGTGGACTGATCTGGCATCAATCTGCTGATCAATCTGGTCAGTCACCTGCCGAGCAATTTCCTGTTTAAGAATAGCTCGAACTCTCTAATAAATAACCAAGTAATCTGAAAAGTTTGTATTTGGTGTATTCCCCCCCCCCATACACCAAACCTTGCTCTTTCGGGACCAACAGGCCGTGTAGATTGCTTCTGCCCAGAATTTTTTTGGTAATCTGGTTGCATTAAGCATGGTGCAAGCTGCTTCTTTTAATGATCTGTTCCTTCTTTCAACTACTCCATTTTGGTGAGGTGTTCTTGCTGCAGACGTTTGATGTGTGATTCTCATCAGGTTGCAATAATCCTCAATCTTCTGGTTTAGGAATTCATTTCCACGATCTGTTCTGATGGTTGTAACAGAAGCTTCCTTTTTCTTGGTGATTTTGTTGAAGAAATTTGGCAACTTTTCCAATGTCTCTTTCTTCTTATATAAGAAGATTACCCATGTGAATCTTGAATAATCATCAATGATGACCAGAGTGTATTTCCTACCATTTATACTTAATGGCTTGACTGGACCAAATAAGTCTAAATGAAGTAACTCTAAGATTCTGGTAGAAGACTAAACAGATTTGCTAGAAAATAATGATCTGGTTTGTTTCCCAGCTTGACATGCTTCGCAGATGTGGTTCTTGTCATATATTTGATCTGGTAATCCTTCGACTAGTTTCTCTCTTGCAATCTTATTGATTGTCTTGAAATTGAGATGATTTAGTCATTTATGCCATAGCCAACTTGTTTCTGAGATTGTCTTAGTAACCAGACATGGTTTCAATCTGGTTATTACTAAAAGAGTTTGCATTGATTGCCAAACGCAGGGACAAGATGGAGGTCAGATCGAAGAAATATAGACGTTTCTACAAAGATAACAAGAACAAATTCTACAAGATACGTGACAATGATTAACCTGATAACAAGGATGAATCAAAATAGCAGACAGGTAAAACTTCAAAAACATCTAACTCAACAGATTATACCTGCTTTGGTTGTGGCAGAATAGTTCACTTCAAAACAGATTGTCTTGATCTGTCCAAAAGCCAAAGAGAAGAGCTAAGAGCAAAAAGAGATCGAAAACTCAAATATGAACGCAAGGCCATGCTAGCTGAACAAAAATCAAGCAGCTCGAGTCATTTTTCAGATAGCTCATCAGAGAATGATGAAGCATTCTTTGCTAATGACATAGAAGGCTGGGATGAAGTAGAGGACCAGAAGACTGCAAGAAGAAACAAGATAGCAAGAGGAACAATCTGGATAATAGATAGTGGATGTTCGAAACACATGACTTGTGACAAGAATCTACTATCAGATTACATTGAAAAACCAGGACCACAGGTCACCTTTGGATGTAACTCAAAAGGATATGGAAATATAAAAGTTGGCAAGATCACTATCTCAAATGTATCGTATGTTGAGGGTCTTAGTCACAATCTGTTTTCTGTAAGTCAATTATTTGCTAATGGTAATCAGATCGATTTTGATACTAACAACTGTTTTGTGAAGAACAAGGAAGGAGATAAGATACTCCTTACCGGAAAATTGCAGGATAGGCTATATATTGTCCAGTGGTCAAACCAGATCGAGACCTGCTTAATCACTAAAACTGTATCAGAAACAAGCTGGTTATGGCACAAGAGATTGAGTCACCTAAATTTTAAGTTAATCAACAGGATTGCCAAAAATAAATTAGTGGAAGGACTACCAGATCAAGTATATGATAAAGATCATATATGCGATGCTTGTCAAGCTGGAAAGAAAACCAGATCATCCTTTACAAGCAAAACAGCTCACTCAACATCAAGAATACTGGAGCTTTTGCATCTGGATCTGTTTGGACTAGTTCAACCACTAAGCATTGTTGGTCCCGAAAGAGCAAGGTTTGGTGTATGGGGGGGGGGAATACACCAAATACAAACTTTTCAGTTAACTTGTTAAATTATTAGAGAGATCAAGTTATTCTTAAGGAAGAAATTGCTCGACAGATGACTAACCAGATTGATCACCAGATCAATATCAGATCAATCCAAGCAGATGGCTCTCTAGTGTAAACACTTAGACAATAATAAGAGTGATCTTATTATTTTTTAAGTATTGTGTGTGCGGAAATATGGTGGATTTAATGAGTGCTCTTATTTAGAAAACCTTTAGGATTAATCAGATCGTTAAGCAGATTATATGATAGTGCAGATGGTTAGAATAATAAACAACTGAAAGTAAATATGCAGAAATGTAAAGAAAACAGTTGTTAGGACATGTTCTGAATTCCCTCTACGGGGTAGTAATTGTAACCTGGGCTTTTCCTGCTGCTGCTCTTATAGCTTCCACGAGATCTCTTGCATCATTTAAGTCCAGGTAGAGATTGAATGCCTCATTAGGTGTCCATTCGCAGTAAGCTGGTTCTATGAGAAAGTAGCGACACATAATGAAGCCATATCTTAGTCCTTCCCATCCCTCCTTTAAGTTCTCTGGGACCCAGTTGGTCTCTCCTTCTTTAGTCTTCATTGTCCTGATAGGAGCAGATGAGAACCAACCAGTCCCAGACTTTTTCTTCCTCTTTAATGGTTGACTGAATCTGCTAGAAGATGATCTGGAAGCTTTTTGTGTTGGGGCAGATGGTGGGCTGGAACGATCTGGTGCTATCTGCTGCTCAGGTTGAGCCTTTATCTTTGCATCTAAGGCACCAGATTGCCTCTTCCCCTTCTCAACAATCCCTCTTCCTTTTCCCTTCTTGGATGCTTCCCCCTGTTCGACATCATCAACATACAGATTGATGAGTGCCTTCAATCAAATAATGCTTCAATCAAGGCCTCCTTAGATGCATCCATAGAGAGGTTTTTGTTGTGGCCAGACTGGCAGTGAAGTTCTCTTGCTCCTCCTTTATCACTCCAATATCATCAAATAATGCTTCAATCAAGGCCTTTGTGGGATAGCGCAGTTCGCTCATCTTTCTAGCCACAAAATCTTTCCCATCTGTTTCAAATTTTCTGAACATCGCTCTGGTTTCTGAGTTAGCAGCCTTGATTACTTCACCAGCAATGCCATCTGTCTGCTCCTTGACAAGGCATGGACCATGTCCTTCTCATTCTTTGCAAATTCAATAACAATCTTGTACATTTCATTGATTTTAAGCTCCATGGTTACTAGAGTCTGATTGATCTGTGCCTTCCTTTCCTTGGCAGCAGATCGATCATCGTCCATCTTCTTGCTTAGCTCTTCTAGATTCATTCTGCACACTCTTCTCAAGTCTGAGTCAACCTGGTCAACATGGGATTTCAGATGGTTGTTGAACTCAGTGAGAGTGCGAGTGGCCTGGTCTTGGACTGTGGAGAGCGTCCCATACATAAACTTGTCAAATTTATTGGAGATCAGATCCTTCACGTGTTCATTGGATAGTGATTGATACTGGGTCATCAATATATCCTCTAAATTTGTCATCTCCACAAACTCATCCATTTTTGCTGCGACAGCAGGGGGTAGATATTGTCTGTAAGCTTTCCTCCCACCCTCTGTCCAGCCGGCTCATGCTCTTCTTGTGGATAATTGACCACTGCTATCTGAATCTTGCTTTTCTTTGCTGGTTCCCCCTCAGCCTTTGCAGTGGTCTCCACAATCTGCTCTCCAGCATCAGCCATGTGCTGATTTGGTTCTGTTATTGCTGCACCCGGTTGGTGAGCATCAGTAAGTTCATCTTCAACTCTTTCAACTTCTTCAACTACTTCCTCATCAATCACACTATCAAAGAATTGCAGCATTCCAGCTTTCTCATATATAGATCTTAGATCGATCTTCAATTTTTGAGCTTCAAGCTGGGCTATTGCCAAGATGGCTTCTGGGTAAGTTTCTCTCAACTCTATAATAGAGGAGACTTCAAAAATGTTTAAAAAGGTTGCTTCCTCTACTTTGAGTGTGTGTTTAATAGAGGAGACTCCAGCACCTCCCGGAGGGAGGGTCCTCCGTGTATCGTACCCAAGAGAACTTATGGGAGTGCGGCCTCCCTCAATCGAAAAGGGCATGCACTACCATTGTTGACGAGAGGTTAAATGAATTGATTAGTAATACTCATACTAACATGGTGCATCATCTTTTCAGGTGACCCCTTAGTAGAAACTCCAAGGTTAAGCGTGCTTAGCTTGGAGCAATACTATGATGGGTGACCTACTAGGAAGTTTTCTGGGTCAGCCTGTCAGTGAGGACAAAGAAGGCTGGGAAAGAAAGTGTTGGTGTATGGGGCCAGTACGTCGATTCTGATGGGCGCTCCCGATCCAACAATTGGTATCAGAGACGGGGCTTCGGATGTGAAGAATCGAATCCGGCGGTGCCATCCCTAGGCAGGGAGTGCCTGAGGGGAAAGGTTGTTGGAACTCCAAGGTTAAGCGTGTTTGGCTTGGAGCAATACTATGATGGGTGACCTACTGGGAAGTGTCCTGGGTCAGCCTGTCAGTGAGGACAAAGCAGGCTGGGAAAGAAAGTGTTGGTGTGTGGGGCCAGTACGTCGATTCTGATGGGCGCTCCCGATCCAACAGTGTGTCTATTGATCGTATTTTAAGAAGAGCATCAAGGACGTAGAATTCTTTGTCCTTAATGAGAAGCAGTAGCTTGACTCTCTTGGCTGCATCATAGCTCTCAGGCGTGAGTTGGATGCCTGGGAATAACTTTAGTACAACATGATTTGCTTCTGCTTCTAACAAATTAACAACTTTCTCAGCAGATGATGAACTTGCAGTAAGAGCGGGAGAAAAATCCTTGACCTGGCTGGGGTCCAGGGAGGAGATAGGGACAACATCTTCTGGTGGTCCCCCAACCAGTATCTCCTTTTCCTCAACTACAGCCTCCTGTTGAGGGATGGCAGTTTCTTCAACTTGGACTTCCTCCACTGGTTCAAATAATTTTTGGAGTCTTCTCCTTTTGGGCTTAGGTGGCTGGGCTGCTGTGGAGGCATCAGTATCTACTGAGCTAGCCCTCCTAGTAACCCACTTGGAGGGGGTTCTTTCAGTTGGTTTCTCTTTTGTTCCTTGGATTTTGTGGATTTCTCTGCAGGGGCAGATGGTGGAACCCAGATGGGGTTAGAACTACCCATCTCCATCAGAGCGTTGACAAACACGGGGTCTGTTACCCTTGCAATGAAATTTGCAGAAATGCCCATGGACATTTCAATTTGGTGCTGGTCCTTTGGGAACCTCATTCTATCATTGAACTCCACAACTGAGTCCCATTTATGCTGGTTGAAGAACATTTCCAGCATGTAACTTATCTTGGTTGAGTGTCTCAGACTTCTTCTTCTCACCTCAATTCCAGGGCTGGCTTCCTTCACGAATGTGATCATCTTGGCCTCCTTTGCCCAGAGATCAAAAAGTATTCTGCTCCAATTCACAGGTAGATTTAGCACAACAGCGACTAGAATCTTGAATTTTTCGGGAGTCACCTGTTCGTAGGAACCATTGTGGTTCATGAATATTCGCTGGACGAATTCGAAGAAAATCTTGTATTCGGGTGCTAGCAGTGCCCTGTTGAACATTTTGTTCGTATAATGAAGGGGCACTACCATTACAATCTCAATTGCTTCCTGCAGTTGTTCTTCGCTGATATCTCCCAGATTGAGACCTTCATCCTTCAACTTGTAAACATTGTCGATAATGTTTAATACGTTGTATGTGGTTTTGCTGATGGTATTGCCTTTGCTAACCCTGATGGTAGCTTCGTTCCCGCCTTTCTCTCCTTGCCACGAGAGATAAAAGGCCGCAACTTCCTTTGGTAGAAAGTGGACAGGATGTGTAGTAATTATGTTGTGAAATCCTACAAAGAAATAAAAAATAATAGATGTGAGCACTATCCTTCCATCAATGAAGTATAAGTGCCCAATAGCAGTTTACAGATTATTGAATTCTAGACAACAGTAGAGGTGCTCATGCAGAATAAAACTCAAAGCATTTAAGATATAAAGCAGTTAAAAGAAAACTCATAGATTAAAACCTTTGCAACATCTAACAAGGTCAAAAGCCTTATCCAGTTTGTGAAACTCGAAAGTATCAAGAACAGCATAAAGATCTTGATGAATATATGGTTTCAGAAAGTTCACTTTCTCTAGAAATAGAGAAGATTTGTGTGCCATATTGGTAAAAACAGATAGATTTTTGAAAACTGAGAGAGTTTGGAAGGGAGAATATTTCGCTAAGTGTTTAAGGAAGAAGAACAGTGTATGTATGTGATAGACGAACCGCCTTATCAAAATGTATATATAGATAGATAAGCTATAAGAAAGAGTAATATTTTAATTGATTTTCTTCCCTTTTTCAGCTTTTCCCGCCTCTTGAGTTATAGGCTTAAGATCTATTATCTTCTCTTTTCTGCGTTTGATACACGCGCTTGATCCAACGGCTGCAGTGAGCCGAGTGTTTGGTACACCCGTTGATTTTCTTCCTTTTTCTTGGTTTGGTAAAAATCTCCTCGATCACGTTTCCCAAACACTGTACTTAATCATCAAAAATAAAAGATTTGGTATATTTATGTCAGGATTAGATATAAGAAATATGACATAATCGCCGTATCTTATTGACTTTCCCCCTTGACCAAGTAATGGGGATATTAATAAAATGATTTAATTAATATCCACGTGGCATCTAGTTATCTGGTCCAGACCGATCTCCTTCATAGTGAACTGTTGTCAGCATTATCGATCTGTTTATGCCACTTTCAACTTTGGACATTAACCTTGTATGATGACCTTGTTAATAATTCCTGGTTGGAATTTAATCAATCTGTTTATTATTACCTCCTATTTGATGATCTTGTGTCAATTCCCAGTTGGAATTTTCATGGTCTGTTTTCTATCAATCTGGTTCTAATTCCCTGTTGGAATATTGAACTTGATTTGATCTAAGTCAATCTGGTCCTTTCTTCAAGATTTAATAGTCCTAGTTTACCACAAAGCATCTTAAATCTTTCTTCTGGTAATGCTTTGGTAAGGATGTCAGCTCTCTGTACTTCAGTGTGTATTTTCTCGATCTGCACATGTTTTCTTTCAACATGATCTCTTATGAAATTATGTCTTACATCCACATGCTTGCATCTGGTATGCAAAACAGGGTTCTGTGTGATTGCTATAGCACTTGAGCTGTCACAGAAAATGGGTATCTCCTTGACATCGATCTCATAGTCTTTGAGCTGTAGTCTTAACCAGAGTATTTGTGCACAACAACTTCCAGCTGCCATATATTCAGCTTCTGTGGTTGATGTAGCAACAGATGTCTGTTTCTTTGAGAACCAAGAAACCAGTTTGTTGGGAACCCTAAGTAATTCAGTTTTGATGATGGTCTTTCGAAACACACTTAGTTATCTAAGAATTTAAACTCTTCTACGTGTTAAACAAATCACTAGAGATAAAGTGAATCCTGTTATGGAACAGATTAGGAGATGACTTGAAATGTAAAGGAAATACTCCTATAGAAGTCAATCTCAACTTAGTATAGGATGAAGGTCAAGATTTCACGCCAAAAGGAATCAATCTGCTGTAATAGACAACGACCAGATCGATGACCAGATCGATGCCTACAGCGAGAAACCAGAACGATTGAGTCATCAATCCACCAGCTGACATCATCTCACACATCATATGCTCTTGCCACGTCAAGATTAAAAGTCCATCCAACTTGGATTGGAAAGAAGATCTTCGGCTAACACATAGAAGGAAAGAGACCGTTAGCAATCTACTTTCCATAACTCAAAGATTGAGTCAACCTTTCCTATATGGCAAGAACAGATATGATGGAAATCATTGATTGGCAATATATCATCTATCTCACACCAATCAACAACGGCTAGAATTTCAAATTCAATGCCTATATAGTTGAAGTTAGAGATCTGGAGAAAAGATAACACACACGCGAGCTATACTGTTGTCATACTTTCAAGCAATCAATCTGCTATCCAGACTTAGAGCTTCAACACTCTGTGATTCTACATCACACCAACCACCTCGATTCAAGTCTGTCTTATCGAGAGAAAGGAGATCACCCTATTAGCTAGTAGTTTTCTAGTGGTAACATAGAGGTAGTCTGTTGTAAAGGGACACGACCCTTATTTCGTGCATAAGTATCTCTCTAGCTATGATTGATACTTGTGACTCGTTCTCCACGTGTATAAAGAAGCAGAGTATCCTAGTAGTGGATAATCTGGTCTAGTTTTGACCAGATCGTGGACGTAGGGATTTCCCGAACCACGTTAAACAACTGTGTGCTTTACATTCCTGCATATTTAATTTCTGTTGTTTATTATTCTAACATTCCACACTAGCATTCGATCTGCATCTCAATCAATCTCCTTAATAATCTGGATAATTCCTAAGGTTTTCTAAACAAGAGCAATCACTAATCCACCATTATTCCGCACTCACTCAAACACTCCGAAAGTAATAAGATCACTCTTATTATTAGCCAAGTGTTTTCACTAAGAGAGTAATCTGTTTGGACTAAAACAGCAATCGATCTGTCTAGTCATCTACCAAGCAATTTTTATATAGAATAGCTTGAACTCTCTATTAACTTGTCAAGTAAACTGAAGAGTTTGTATTTTGGTGTATTCCCTCCCCCCATAGACCAAAACCTTGCTCTTTCGGGACCAACAAGTGGTATCAGAGCAGTGGTTCAAACTGACCATTTTCTTGTTTCACAAGGTTAAAACCTGCGTGGTCAACTTGA
Source organism: Leonotis leonurus (assembly GCA_026898415.1). Taxonomy (NCBI): domain Eukaryota; kingdom Viridiplantae; phylum Streptophyta; class Magnoliopsida; order Lamiales; family Lamiaceae; genus Leonotis; species Leonotis leonurus. The sequence goes on from JAPKLX010000869.1 coordinate 27,316, forward strand.
ATAGATCTAGAAAAACCTATTTTCATTCACTAGCATATTATCTGCTATGGAGTCATCTTTGTCAAGGCTTGCGAAGAATTCTCTATCCAAGGATATAGAGAATGGAGCTTCAGAATCAAGATGTGCCTTAAAGCCCATCACTGCTTGATGTGGAAAGTAATCGAAGAAGGGCTATTGGCAATTATAGAAGAAACTACTCGTATCACTGATACAGGAGTGGTCAAAGAATCTGTGCTAAAGGATCCCAGAAAATACACTTCTGAAGAAAGGAGAGAAGCAAATCTTGATGATTTTGCCAAAGGGATGATCTCCAGCACGGTCAAAGGCATACATCTGGCTAAAATCCAAGATCTGGATACTGCCAAAGAGATGTGTGAAGCCTTAAGAGATCTAGCCCTAGGATCTGAAGTAATGATTGAGAACAAGCTGTCTCTTGCCTGCAACAAATATGATGAATTCAAAATGAAACCAGGCGAGACAATAGAGCAGATGAAGATGAGATTCACTGGAATCCTCCTTGAGATATCTGCATTCAAAAAGAACAAATATACTCAAAGGGAGAAGAACATGAAAGTACTTAGAGCTCTTCCACCAAGCTGGGAGATCTATGCTGCAATGCAACCTCTACGGGCATATTTCAATGAACTGTCCACTGAAGCATTATTTGATCACCTTGAAGGACATGAATGTGACATTCAAAGAATTCGAGGACCAGATCATCTGTTCAAAAAGGCAGAAAGCAGTTCAAAGAAAGATAAAGAGGTAGCATTCAAAGCGAAGAGCAAACCAGATGATCTTTCTGAGCCTGCTACTCCAAATGAAGAGAAAGGCTATGACAGACTCTTAAAAGAATTCACAATGATTGCCAAACGAATGGACAAGATGGAGACCAGATCGAAGAAATACAGACGCTTCTACAAAGATAACAAGAAAAACTTCTATAAGAAGCATGACAATGATCGATCTGATGACAAGAATGAATCCAAGAAGGAGACTGCTAAAACAACAAAGACCTCTAGCTCTACAGATTACACTTGCTTTGAATGTGGCAGAACAGGTCACTTCAAAACAGATTGTCCTGATCTGTCCAGAAGCCAAAGAGAAGAACTAAGAGCTAAAAGAGACCGAAAGCTTAAATATGAACGCAAAGCCATGATAGTTGAACAGAACACAAGCAGCTCGATTCATTTCTCAGATAGCTCATCAAAAAATGATGAAGCTTTCATTGCTGATGACGAAGAAAGCTGGAATGAATGCTATGTGGTATTGGACAACGGTCTAGATGATATTGAGGTAAATTCTTGCTATTCAACTTCCTCAAATAATAACGATCTGGAACAGGAAAGTGAAGATCAAGTAGAATACTCATGGGATGAAGTCAATGAGATGTTCAAAAGCTACTCAAGCATCAAAAGGCTGTTTAGAGAAGTTGTTGAAGAGAATGAAAGATTAAAGAAATCAGAAGAAATTTTGAGCACTGCAAATGCACAATTTGTTGCTAAAATCAACGATCTGGAGGAACAGATCAAGAGCAAAAGTAAAGGATCTGGTTACCAGAAACAATGTTGCTGAGGAGAAGATCAAGAAAGGCAAGGAAATGATTTACAAAAGTGATGAACGTGCCAAACTGCTAATCAATATGCAACAAAAAGGCACATCTGGATGAGGATATCCAGGTCACTCAGAAAAAAAATCTTCGGCAGCCATAAGCTTTGTACTAGAAAGGAAGCAAATGCCAGATCAAGTGAAGGACTTGAAAAACAAGAAAGGCTATCCTCAAAAGATGATAATAAAAGATGCGAAGAACAGGCAATATCATCAAACAAAGGGACAACCAGCTCACTACACAGAAGTAGATCACCTTCAAAAAGCAAATGTCAACAGGACAAAAATTGTCAACAAGACAACTCATAATAGAAAGAACTTGAAGAATGGTGAAACAGAATTATTTCATCCATCTGAAATTCACTCTCTATCTAAAGTTGACAATGAGGGGAACATCATCACCTGCTATATTTCTGTTCCTAACCATAAAATTTTCTGGATTCGAAAAGGAATATTTGCTAATAATCAAGCACCCAAACGTTGAAAGGGTAGCTAAGTTTGATTAATTGCAGGATCAAAGAACTGCAAGAAGGAGTAAGGTAGCAAGAAGAACCATCTGGATAATAGATAGTGGTTGTTCAAAACACATGACATGTGATAAGAACTTACAATCAGATTACATTGAAAAACCAGGACCACAGGTTACTTTTGGATGTAATTCAAAAGGGTATACAAGAGGGTATGGAAACATCAAAGTTGGCAAGACCACTATCACAAATGTATCATATGTTGAGGGTCTTAGCCACAATCTGTTTTCTGTAAGTCAGTTCTGTGCTAACGGTAATCAGATTGTTTTTGATACTAACAACTGTCCGGTGAAGAATAAGGAAGGAGATGAAATACTCCTTACCGGTAAACTGCAGGATAGATTATACATTGTCCAGTGGACAAATCAGATCGAGACCTGCTTAATCACTAAGACTGTATCAGAAACCAGCTGGTTATGGCATAGGAGATTAAGCCATCTAAACTTCAAGTCAATCAACAGGATTGCCAAGGAAAGGTTAGTGGAAGGACTACCAGATCAAGTGTATGATAAAGATCACATATGTGATGCTTGTCAAGCTGGAAAGCAAACCAGATCATCCTTTACAAGCAAAACAGCTCACTCAACATCAAGAATACTGGAGCTGTTACATCTTCATTTGTTTGGACCAGTCAAGCCACTAAGTATAAATGGGAGAAAATACACATTGGTAATCATAGTTGATTACTCAAGATTCACTTGGGTCATCTTTCTATTAAAGAAGAAAGAGACTCTAGACAAACTCCCTAATTTTCTAAACAAGATCACTGTTGGGAACCCCACAAATTATTTTAAGTTTTGATGATGTTCTCTTGAAAACACACTTAAGATTATACATGTTCTGCATTACTTCTATCTGGTATATGTACTTATATGTCAGGTAATTAACGCGAACAGAATGTTGCTCCAATAAGCTTCAAACAGAAAGCTGAACCAGAGAGTCTCTAACAGAAGGTTGATGTACACCAATGCAACAGAAAGATGAAACAAGCTTCAACAGAAAGTACAAAACAAGCTTCAACAGAAAGTTCAAAACAAGCTTCAACAGAAAGCTTAAAACAAGTCTCGAACAGAAAGTTGGAGCAAGTCAACTTTAACAGAAAGTTGAACCAGCAAGTCTCGAACAGAAAGTTGAAGCAAGTCAACTTTAACAGAAAGTTGAATCAGTTAGTCTTAAACAGAAAGTTCTAACCAGACAGAAGTGAAATCAGATCAAATAGAGCTATCAAGATAACCAAGATGTCTTGGCCCTCTCATCACATCCAATCATCACGTCAGCATTAAAGACCATCTATTGAGAATTGGAAGGAGAATCCCTGATTGACATGAAGAAGGAAAGTAATCAAAAACGATCTGCTTTCCATACATAGAAGATTCAATCAACAACTCAACAAGGAAAGAAGAGAGATCATTAATTGGCAATCAACTATCAAATCACGCCAATCAACAAACGGCTAGAATTTCAAATTCAAAGCCTATATATATATTTGGAGTTTTAAAATTCTGGAGATAACACAAGCGCTACATTGAAGAAGTACTCTTAAGCATCTCGATCTCACGTCAGACAAAAGCTCCAAACCGTTCGTGATCGCAATCACATTAACCCAACCTCGATTCAAGCCTGTCTTATCGAGAGAAGAAGGAGATCTTTGCTAGCTAGTGGTTTTCTAGTGGATTAACGTGAAGATAACCTATTTACAGTAGTTTTCTGTAAGTTGTAAAGGGACAAGACCCTTATTCGTGCATAAGTTTCAATCTAGTTGTACTTGGAACTTGTGGCTCGTTCTCAGCGAGTATAAATAAGAGAGTATCCTAGTAGTGGATATCTAATCCAGTTTGGATTAGACCGTGGACGTAGGGACTTTTCCCGAACCATGTAAAATAACTGCGTTATTTACTTTCTGCATTTTCATTCAGTTGTTTTATTCACTATCTGTCACTCTCATACAAACTACACTTTTAATCAATTCTTTAAATACTCGATTAAGATTTCAAAGGTTTTCTAAACAAAGAGCACCAACTAAATCCACCATTATTCCGCACTCACTCAACACTCAGAAAATAATAAGATCACTCTTATTATTAGCTAAGTGTTCTCACTAAGAGAGTAATCTATTTGGACTAAAGCTGCTATCGAACTACACATCGATCTGTCTAGTCATCTTACAAGCAAATTCTGGTATAAGATAGCTTGAACTCTCTATTAACTTGTCAAGTTAACTGAAAAGTTTGTATTTGGTGTATTCCCCCACCATACACCAAACCTTGCTCTTTCGGGACCAACAAGTGGTATCAGAGCAGTGGTTCAAACGACCATTGTTTTGCTTCACAAGGATAAAACCTGCGTGGTCAACTTGAATAGATCTAGGAAAACCTTTCATTCACGTGCATACTATCTGTTATGGAGTCATCTGTCATCAGGGCATGCGAAGAATTCTCCATCCAAGGTTACAGAGACAGGAGTTTTCAGAATCAAGATGTGTCTAAAAGCTGAAGGTTACACTGCTTGATGTGGAAAGTAATTGAAGAATGACCATTGGCCATTACTGAAGAAACAACTTGCATCACTGAAACAGGAGTTGTTGGTCCCGAAAGAGCAAGGTTTGGTGTATGGGGGGGGGGAATACACCAAATACTAACTTTTCAGTTTACTTGACGTTTTA
>JAPKLX010001848.1:352-17316 GCA_026898415.1 Leonotis leonurus
TCAGAGCAGTGGTTCAAACTGACCATTGTTTTGTTTCACAAGGTTAAAACCTGCGTGGTCTACTTGAATAGATCTAGGAAAACCTTTTTCATTCACGTGCATACCATCTGTTATGGAATCTTCTGTTATCAGGGCTTGCGAAGAATTCTCTATCCAAGGATATAGAGAATGGAGTTTCAGAATCAAAATGTGTCTCAAAGCCCATCACTGCCTGATGTGGAAAGTAATCGAAGAAGGGCCATTGGCAATCACAGAAGAGACCACTCGTATCACAGAAACAGGAGCAGTCAAAGAAACTGTCCTAAAGGATCCCAGAAAATATACCTCCGAAGAAAGGAGAGAGGCAAATCTCGATGATTTTGCCAAAGGGATCATTTCCAGCACGGTCAAAGGCGTACATCTGGCCAAGATCCAAGATCTTGATACAGCCAAAGAGATGTGGGAAGCCTTGAGAGACCTGGCGCTTGGATCTGAAGTGATGATCGAGAACAAACTGTCTCTAGCCTGCAACAAATATGATGAATTCAAAATGAAACCAGGCGAGACAATAGAACAGATGAAGATGAGATTCACTGGAATTCTCTTAGAGATATCTGCGTTCAAAAAGAACAAGTATACTCAAAGGGAGAAAAACATGAAAGTTCTTAGAGCTCTTCCACCAAGTTGGGAGATCTATGCAGCAATGCAACCTCTAAGAGCTGACTTCAACGATCTGTCCACTGAAGCCTTATTTGATCATCTCGAAGGTCATGAATGTGACATTCAAAGAATTCGAGGACCAGATCATATGTCCAAAAAGGCAGATAACAGTTCAAAGAAGGACAAAGAGGTAGCCTTCAAAGCGAAGAGCAAACCAGATGATCCTTCTGAGTCTGTTACTCCAGATGAAGAGAAAGGCTATGACAAACTCTTAAAAGAATTTGCAATGATAGCTAAACGAATGGACAAGATGGAAACCAGATCGAAGAAGTACAGACGCTTCTACAAAGATAATAAGAGGAACTTCAACAGGAAGTATGATAATGATCGATCTGATGACAAAAATGAATCTAAACAGCAGACTACTAAATCAACAAAGACCTCTAGCTCTACAGATTACACTTGTTTTGAATGTGGCAGAACAGGTCACTTCAAAACAGATTGCCCTAATCTGTCCAGAGGCCAAAGAGAAGAACTAAGAGCTAAAAGAGATCGAAAGCTTAAAAATGAGCGCAAAGCCATGATAGCTGAACAGAACTCAAGCAGCTCAAGTCATTTTTCAGACAGTTCATCAGAAAATGATGAGGCTTTCATCGCTGACGACGAAGAAAGCTGGAATGAATGCTATGTAGGCTTAGACAACGGTCTAGATGAAGTTGAGGTAAATTCTTGCAACTCGAATTCCTCAGATGATGATAATAATCTTGAACAGGAAAGTGAAGGTCAAGCAGAATACTCATGGAATGAAATAGATGAAATGTTCAAAAGCTACTCAAGCATCAAAAGACTGTTCAAAGAAGTAGTTGAAGAGAATGACAGATTAAAGAAGATTGAGCAGACCCTAAGCACAGCAAACACTAAATTTGTTGCCAAAATTACTGATCTGGAAGAACAGATCAAGAGCAAAGACAGTGAGATTCACTCTCTTAACTCAAAAGTTAAGGATCTGATCTCAAGATACAATGTTGCTGAAGAAAAGATCAAGAAAGGAAAAGAAATGATCTACAAGAGTGATGAGCGTGCCAAGCTGCTAATCAATCTGCAACAAAAGGGAACATCTGGATTGGGATATCCAGGTCACTCAGAAAAATCTTCAGGAACCATAAGCTTCGTATCAGAAAGGAAGAGAATACCAGATCAAGTGATAGACTTGAAAAACAAGAAAGATCTTCCTCAAAAGATGGTCATAAAACAGACAGACAACAAGCAATACCATCAATCGAAAGGACAACCTGCCTACTACACAAAACCAGATCAGGTTCACAACAAAAGGGTCAACAGGACAACACCAGTTAAGAAAGGATTGAAGAATGATAAAACAGAGAGATTTCATCCATCTGAAATACACTCTGTATCTAAAATAGATAATGAGGGAAATATCATTACCTGCTATATTGTTGTTCCTAACCCTAGAATGTTCTGGATTCGAAAAGGATTGTTTACTAATAATCAAGCACCCAAGCGTTGAAAGGGTAGCTAAGTTTGATTAATTGCAGGATCAAAGAAATGCAAGAAGAAGCAAGATAGCTAGAGGAACCATCTGGATTATAGATAGTGGTTGCTCAAAACACATGACTTGTGACAAGAATCTACTGACAGATTACATAGAGAAACCAGGCCCACAGGTCACTTTTGGATGTAATTCAAAAGGATATACCAGAGGGTATGGAAACATCAGAGTAGGCAAGACTACTATCACAAATGTGTCATACGTAGAGGGTCTTAGTCACAATCTGTTTTCTGTAAGTCAGTTTTGTGCTAATGGCAATCAGATTGTTTTTGATACTAACAACTGTCTGGTGAAGAATAAGGAAGGAGATGAAATACTCCTTACCGGTAAACTGCAGGATAGGTTATATATTGTCCAGTGGACAAACCAGATCGAGACCTGCTTAGTCACTAAGACTGTATCAGAAACAAGCTGGTTATGGCATAAGAGATTAAGTCATCTTAATTTCAAATCAATCAACAGGATTGCCAAGGAAAAGTTAGTAGAAGGACTACCAGATCAGGTGTATGATAAAGATCACATATGTGATGCCTGTCAAGCTGGAAAGCAGACCAGATCATCCTTTACAAGCAAAACAGCTTACTCAACATCAAGGACACTAGAGCTGTTACACCTTGATCTGTTTGGACCAGTCAAACCACTAAGTATCAATGGGAGAAAGTACACTTTGGTAATCATAGATGATTACTCAAGATTCACTTGGGTCATCTTTCTGTTGAAAAAGAAAGAGACTCTAGACAAGCTCCCTGAATTTCTACACAAAATCACTAAACAGAAAGAGATGAGTATAACCTCTATCAGAACAGATCGAGGAACAGAATTTCTCAACCAGAAGATTGAAGCATATTGCAACAAGATGGGAATCACTCATCAAACATCTGCTGCTCGAACTCCTCAACAGAATGGAGTAGTTGAGAGAAGAAACAGATCACTCAAAGAAGCAGCTCGCACGATGCTTAATGCTACAAATCTACCGAAGAAATTCTGGGCAGAAGCTATATACACAGCCTGCTATACTCAAAACAGATCATCCATCACACTCAGACATGGAAAGACTCCATATGAAATATGGAACAACAGAAAGCCTAAGATCTCCTATTTTAGAACTTTTGGCTGTTTATGTTACATACACAATAATGGGAAATCTCAGTTGAAAACTTTTGATAGCAAAACTGACCCTGGAATATTCTTAGGATATTCTGATATCAGTAAAGCTTATCGAGTTTACAATAAGAATTCTCATATTGTGGAAGTAACACCTCATGTTGTTTTTGATGAGTCTATTGTTGAGTACAGATCACCAGATGAAAAGCAGACAGACAATCAGGTGACAACCAGAAGGATGAATGATTTATTACTAGAAGATGTTCTTATCTGGAATTCTAGGAGTGAGGATGAAGAAATTATCACTCAACCTGTTGCTGAGGAGATCATACAGCAAGGGGGAATATTACTACCTAACCTGGATGAGAACAGATCATCAACAGAAGTCAATGATACAATTACCACAAATGATGATCTACATCCAGAAGAAAGTCCAGATGAGAATCCATTTCATGCTACGACAACAGCACACCCTGAATTTGAGGAACCAACAGATCAACCTGATCCTGAGTTATCTGATGAAGAAATAACCAGGAGAAGAAGATGGATACAAGATCATCCACCAGAACAAATCGTTGGGAACCCATCAGATCGTGTGAAGACTAGAAGAATGCATGGAGAAAGTGCATTGTTGAGCTGTTACCTCTCTCGCATGGAGCCATCAGATGCTTATGAAGCACTTCAAGATGCAGATTGGATAACAGCAATGCAAGAAGAACTCAATGAGTTCAAAAGAAATGAAGTCTGGTATCTCGTGGACAGACCCAAACACCAAGGTGTAATAGGTGTAAAATGGGTGTTCAAAAACAAACGAGATGAGAATGGTGAAGTAGTCAGAAACAAAGCCAGATTAGTAGCTAAAGGCTATAATCAACAAGAGGGCATTGATTTCGATGAAACTTTCGCACCAGTAGCCAGATTAGAAGCAATAAGGTTGTTCTTAGCATATGCTGCTCACAGACGATTCAAGGTGTACCAGATGGATGTCAAAAGTGCCTTCCTCAACGGTATTCTTGAAGAAGAAGTATATGTGGAACAGCCACCTGGATTTGAAGAGGCAGATCCAGATCAGAAAGTATACAGACTAGCTAAAGCAGTCTATGGTCTAAAACAAGCCCCTAGAGCTTGGTATGAGACCTTATCTACCTTCCTACTAGAATCTGGATTCAAAAGAGGATCTGTTGACAAGACTTTGTTCATCATCAAAGTCAAAGAAAACATTCTCTTAGTCCAGATCTATGTAGATGACATCATTTTTGGATCTCAATCTACCTATCTGTGTGACAAATTTGCTGAACTTATGAAAAATAAGTATCAAATGTCCATGATGGGAGAAATGAGTTTCTTTCTAGGTTTGCAGGTCAAGCAGTTACCAGATGGTATCTTTATTAATCAGACTAAATACATCAACGAGCTGCTAGCCAAGTTTGGATTAAAAGACAGTAATCCAATGAAAATCCCAATGCAGACCAATGGGAAAATTGGTCCAGATCCTGAAGGAAAACCAGCAAATGTTACACAATACAGAGGGATCATAGGATCATTACTCTATCTAACTGCAAGTCGACCTGACATTACCTATGCAGTAGGAGTATGTGCTAGATATCAAGCAAATCCCAAAGAGTCTCACATGGAAGCAGCTAAGAAGATACTAAGATATCTAAAGGGAACAGCCCATATAGGATTATGGTATCCATGTGAAGACAATTTTGAGCTATCTGGATATACTGATTCAGACTATGCTGGATGTAAACTGGACAGAAAGTCAACATCTGGTACATGTCAGTTTTTAGGGAATAAACTGATTTCTTGGTTCTCAAAGAAACAGACATCAGTTGCCACTTCAACTACAGAGGCAGAATATATGGCAGCTGGAAGTTGTTGTGCACAAATACTGTGGTTAAGACAACAGCTTAAAGACTATGAGATTGATGTCAAGGAAATACCAATTTTCTGTGACAGCTCAAGTGCTATAGCAATTACACAGAACCCAGTGCTGCACACCAGATGCAAACATGTTGACGTAAGGCATCACTTCATAAGAGATCATGTTGAAAGAAAACATGTACAGATTGAGAAAATACATACTGAAGTTCAGAGAGCAGATATCCTCACTAAGGCATTACCAGAAGAAAGATTTAAGATGCTTTGTGGAAAGCTAGGACTCTTAAATCTTGAGGAGAGAACCAGATTGATCTAAACCAGATTGATCTAAACCAGATTGATCTAAACCAGATCATTATGATCCAGATTGATAAAATCCTACAGGGAATCAAAACCAGATCATCATGATCCAGAGTGACATGATCCAGATCACTAGAAATTCCTACAGGGAACTAACACCAGATCACTAACACACATGTCAATACAGATTAAATAAAATTCCAACCAGGAATTACTAAAAAGCAACCAGATTGAACAGAGGCAGAAAGCTAAACCAGAGAGCCTCAAACCAGCAAGTCTCAAAGTGAAGTTAGTTAAACTTTAACAGAAAGTTGAACCAGAAAAGCTTCAACCAGAAAGATAAGAGATACCTTGAACAAAAAGTGGTTAACAAACGCTCCACCAGATTGACCTCAACCAGATTACCCAATGACACGTGGATATAGAATTAATATATTAATTAGTATATTACTTGGTTAAGGGGGAAAGGTCAACTATATACGGCGACTAATTCTCTCTATTCTGACATTAGATTTCCAAATCATCTATTTTTGATGATTGCATGCAGTAATTGGGAGACGTGATCGAGGCAAATATCTACCAAATCTAGAAAAAGGGAGATAAAAGATTGCATCAAAAATAACGCACCATCTCATAACCGTTCGATCATAGCGCGTGCATCATACGAAAAGGAGAGGCGACTATGGGTTGAAAACCTAGTACATGGAAAGGCGGGAAAGCTGAAAAAGGGAAGGATTTCTGAATATTTTATTACCTTACTTATCTTCCTTTTTGCGCATATAGATTGATAAGGCGGTTTGTGTATCACTTACACTTACAACTTTCTCAAACACTTAGAAAATTCTCTGCTTTCCAAAGTTCTCTCTTCCTTCGCAAAAACTCTGTTCTTTAGCAAAAATGGCTCCCAAATCGTCTGCTTTTCTGGAACAAGCAACCTTTCTAAAACCTTATATTCACCAAGACCTTTTTGCGGTTCTTGACACCTTCGGGTTTCATAAACTGGAGAAGGCATTTGATCTCGTTCGTCAGTGCAAAGGTTTCATTTTTTTTTTTTTTTTAATTAGTATTCATAATGTCTAAGAGTTTTTACTCTGTATCTATTCTCTTGTATGTGATATCGGTAAATTACATAGCACTGCATAAACTGTTCTTTGTGGCACTTATACTTCACTGATAGCAGAATAGTGTTCACATATATACTATTGTGTTTTATGTAGGTTTCTACAATATTATCACCTCCTACCCCATGCACTTCCTTCCTAAGGATGTTGCAGCATTCTACCTCTCATGGCAGGGAGAGAAAGGTAGAGATGAGGCCACCATCAGGGTGAGCAAAGGAAGTACTATCAGCAATACTTCCTACAACGTCATTAACATTATAAATGCAGCTTATAAAGTAAAGGATGAGGGTTTGGAACTGGGAGAAATCACTGTAGAACAGCTGCAAGAAGCGGTGGAGATGGTGATGATTGTTCCCATCCATTACACAAACAGAATGTTTGTTCGCTCACTTCTCGCGCCAGAATTCAGGATATTGTTTGAATTCGTACAGCGAATTTTCCTTAACCACAACGGGTCCTATGACCAGGTTACTCCTGAAAAGTTCAAGATATTAGCTGCAGTGGTTCTCAATCTGCCTGTCAACTGGAGCAGGATCTTATACGATCTATTAGCAAAGGAGGCTAAGATGATCGTACCTGTGAAAGGCAGCTCCCCTGGAATAGAAGTGAAAAGGAGCAGCCTGAGGCATTCAACCAAAATAAGCTTTATGCTTACATCCTTCTTTCCCCAACATCAGTGGGATACCTCAGTTGAATTCAACACAAGGCAACATTTTCCAAAGGACCAACATCAGATTGAAATGTCGATGGGCATTTCAGCGAATCTGATCACCAGAGCAAAGGACCCTGTGATCTTCAACGCTCTGATGGAGATGGGGAACTCAAATCCCATTTGGATTCCTCCATCTGGTCCAGCAGATCCATCCACAAAATCAAAGGTCACCAAAGAGAAGCCAGCTGAGAGAACACCATCCAAGAGAGTAACCAGAAGAGCCAGTTCTGTTGAAACAGATACTTCTACCGCAGCACAGCAGCCGAAACCCAAGCGCAGAAGGCTTCACAAACTGTCTGCTGAGATACAGACCGAAGCACCTGCTGCTGCAGAAGTTACCATCCCTCAACAGGAGGTTGAGGAGGAAGAAGTGGTTATACTGGTTGATGAACCAGAAGATGTGGAACCTCTGTCAACAGTACACCCAGATCAGCCCAGGGATTTCTCCCCAGCTCACACGATCAGCTCATCTTCTGCTGAGCCTCTAGAACAAATCAATGAAGAAGATGAAGAAGAAATTGAATCTTCAGATGAAGATGTGGAGAATAAAACAGCTCAGTCTGTTATGAAAATGATTGAAGCAGAAGCTGACAGAGCAGTAATCAGCACATTTCCTGGCATCCAGCTCACGCCTGAGAGCTATGATGCAGCTAAGAGGATCAAATTGCTGCTGCTAATCAAAGACAAGGAGTTCTATGTCTTGGCTGCTCTGCTTAAAATTAGATCAATCGACCAGCTCAAGGCAGAGGAAGCCACACTGTTGAATATCTTTGAAGTCTCATCCGTTGCTGAGCTAAGAGAAAGCTTCTCTCAATCCATCCTTGCATTAGCTCAGCTAGAAGCTCAGAAGCTGCAGATTAATTTGAGAGAAATCTATGAGAAAGCTGGTAAGCTGGATTTCTACAACAGTGTAGTTGATGAAGATGAAACTGAGATTCCATCTGCTGCTCACCAACAGGGTGCAGCAATAGCAGACCCTGCACCAGACCAGGTCATGACTGACACTGGTGTGCAGATCACTACCCCACCTGCACCAACTGAGGAAGAACCTGCATCAGCAGAGGAAGAACTTCTTGGTCAGACCATTGGCGGAGAACTTACAAATGAAATTATCACTCCTGCTGTTGCCGCAGCACAGAACGTTCATGTGCAGTCATTCACTCTGGAGGACATATTGATGGACCAACATCAATCACTGTCTCATACACAAATCCGAGATCTCATCTCCCAGAAGGTGGATCAGTATATGTACGGCACACTGACCACAGTCCAAGACGAAGCCACACGCATACTAACAGAGTTCAATGACCATCTGCAATCTCATGTCAACCAGGTCGACACTGATCTGAGGCGTCTCTGTCGCTTGAAACTTGAGGAGATAAGCAAGAAAATGGATGATGACAGAGCTGCTGCTGAAGATCGTAAGGCACAGATTGATCAGAATCTGTTTTCTACAGAATTCAAAGTGAAAGAAATGTACAAGATCATCAGTGCCTTTGCAAACAAAGAGAAAGACCTGGTGCACGATATAGTGAAGACCCAGACTGATGGGATAGCTGCTGATGTCATCAAGGAAACCATCTCTCATACCAAAGCCATGCTAAGGCAGTTTGAAGCTGATGGGAAAAATTTCGTTGAAAGAAAACTCAGTGATCTGCGCTACCCAACTTCCACCCTCATCACTTCATACTTTGATGAGACTGCTGACATCAAAGCAGCACAAGAAGAGATCAAATCTGATCTAGCCAACTCACAGGCTTCTCTTCAGAAGCAGATCAATGACTCCAACCTCAACATCACTGCACTGCTGTCTAGCAGATTTGAATCAGACAAGGAGGTTGCAGAGCTGAAGTCTGAGGTCACTTCCCTCAAGACATTCATTCAATCTTTTATTGATGATGTCGAAAAGGGGGAAGGAATTGAGAAGAAAAAGCTGCTGTCATCTGCTGCTCAAGAAAAGAAGAAACAGAAAGCAGCAGAAGAAAAACAGAAGACCCTGACTGGATCTGGTACTTCAACTGCAAAGAAACCAGCCAGCTCTCCATCCTTCCAAGCTCAGAAGACCTTTTCTCCAACCAGATCAAGCCAGTCTTCCAAGAAAAAGAAGAAAGCAGGATCCAGCTGGTTCTCATCTGCTCCCATTCGCAAATCTTTAAAACAGGGAGAGACCAACTGGGTCCCAGATCATTTGAAAGAAGGATATGAAGGACTGAAGTATGGGTTCATAATGTGCCGGTATTTTCTCAAAGAACCTCTCTACTGTGAGGGGTCACCAAATGAAGCCTTCAACCTATATCTTGAGCAGAACGATGCAAAAGACTTGGTGGGAGAAATCAGAGCCGCTGCTGCTAAAGCCCAAGTCCAGATAACTGCTCCAGAAAGGGAGTTCAGGACCTGTCCCACCATTCCTGGGACAGACCTCCCTGACAAAACTTTTCTGCTAAACTTCATCAACCAGCTAGCAGAAAACAGAGGATATAAAGTGAATGCTGAAGATCCAGACTACATACGAGTAAGAGAGGGAGTGTATGAGAGCGTACAACTCATATCAGATGAGACAAGAGCCAAACTGAAGAGACAACAGGAGGAGATGAGAAAGAGCAGATAGCTTTTCATTTTCTATCTTTTATGATCTGCAATTTCTCATTCTTGTTTTGGATACTTGTAAAACTCTCTTTGACTCTATATATATATGAATCCAGTTTGAGTTTCTGATGACAACAATTCATTGTCCAGAACACATATAAACTATCCTTAAACGTTATAAATTTAATAACGTAATCTGATCAAACTGGAAAACCAGACCAGACCAATCTGTATTAGCTGATAGGATTCCTTTTGTAAAATGTGGTTTCGACATCATCAACAAGGGGGAAATTGTTGGGAACCCTAATGATTAGTGTTGATGATGGTCTTTCGAAACACACTTAGCTGGTCTGTATGTTAACCTGTTCCTCGTGTAAAAACCAGATCACTATAGTTTAAGTGATTTCTGTTTTGGAACAGATTAGGAGATGACTTATAATGTAAAGGATATGATCCTATAGAAGTCATTCTCAACTTAGAATAGGATGTAGGTCAAGATTTCACGCTCAAAGGAATCGATCTGCTGTAGCAGACAGCGACCAGATCGATGACCAGATCGATGTTTACAGCGATGAACCAGAGCGATTGAGTCATCAACCCTATAGCTGACATCATCCTACACATCATATACACTTGCCACGTCAAGATCAAGGTCCATCCAACAGGGTTTGGAAAGTTGATCTACGATTAAAACATATAAGGAAAGAGACCGTTAACAATCTGATTTCCATAAATCAAAGATTGAGTCAACCTTTCCTATATGGCAATAACAGATATGATGGAAACCATTGATTGGCAATATACCATCTATCTCACGCCAATCAACAACGGCTAGAATTTCAATATTCAATGCCTATATAGTTGAAGTCAACAATCTGGAAAAGAGAGAGAACACGTACGAACTATACTGCAATTATCCTTCAAGCACTCTGTATTCCAGACTTAGAACTTCAACATTCTGTGATTCTACATCACACCAACCACCTCGATTCAAGTCTGTCTTGTCGAGAGAAAGGAGATCACCCTGCTAGCTAGTAGTTTTCTAGTGGTAACGTAGAGGTAATCTGTTGTAAAGGGACACGACCCTTCATTCGTGCATAAGTATCACTCTAGTTGTGATTGGTACTTGTGACTCGTTCTCCACGAGTATAAAGAAGCAGAGTATCCTAGTAGTGGATAATCTGGTCTAGGTTTGACCAGATCGTGGACGTAGGGATTTCCCGAACCACGTTAAACATCGTGTGCTTTACTTTTCTGCACTCTTATTATCTGTTGTTTATTATCCTAACCTCCTGCACTTTCATATTAGCTGCATTCTGAATCAATCTGTTTTAAACAATCTGATTAATTCCTTAAGGTTTTCAAAACAAGAGCATTCACTAAATCCACCATTATTCCGCACTCACTCTACACTCAAAAGGTAATAAGATCACTCTTATTATCTGTTAAGTGTTTTCACCTTGAGAGTAATCTATTTGGACTAAACCAGATACTGATCTGTTTATTGATCTGGTCAGTCATCCCAAGCAATTTCTTATACAGAATAGCTTGAGCTCTCATATAAATTGTCAAGTAAACTGAAAAGTTAGTATTTGGTGTTTTCCCCCCCCCCCCCCCCCCATACACCAAACCTTGCTCTTCCGGGACCAACACTTAAATTATTAAAATATTCTCATATTTCTTCAATAGTTTCAAATTATAATAAACATTATAAATTTATTGAATTTCATAGTTTGTAAATCTAGAAAAAATAAAAATAAAAATGAAGTGAATAAATTATCACATTTAATTTATTAAATAATTTTAAAATTTAAATTATATTATAAAATATAATAAAAATAATAAAATTATATATGATAAAATAATTTTATTTGATAAAAATAAATTAAATTTTAATATTAAAAACTAATTCGATTTTTGTATATTCTTTTGATTTGGTTTTATCTAAATCCTATTCAAATCTAATTAGAATTTGATTTTGAAATAAAATCCAACCAATCAAATATTTGAGTTTGATTAATTTTGCTCACACCTACTAAAACGTGTATGCTATGTTATAACTAGGGGTGTAATCGAATCGAACTGAACCGAATACTGTCAGGCTCGAGTTCGGCTCGATTAAAAATTCGAAGGCTCGAGTTCGATTCGAGTTTTGAAAATCAAACTTGAGTTCAGTTCGATAAATAAAAAACGAGCCCGAGTTCGGTTCGTAAATTATTCGATTTAATAGTAAATTCGAACCCGAGCTCGAACTCGGCTTGAGTTCGTTAAATATTCGAGTTCGAGTTCGTTAAAAAACTCGTTTATTAAATTATTTTGTTAATATTATATATTTTTATATTATTTTGATAAATTCGTGAACTAGTTCGTATATAAAGTTCGTGAAATATTTGAAGTTCGACTCGTTTTTAAAGTTCATGAACAAACTCGTTAACAAAGTTTGTGAACTAATCGAAGCTCGGTTCATTAAATTATATTCGAACATGTTCACGAACTTTTCGAACCGAATACCTTTAGGCTCGAGTTCGGCTCAAAAAATTATTCGAGCTCGGTTTGAGGCTCGAGTTCGGTTCGTTTAGTAAATGAACAAATTCGAAACGAACTTTTATCGAGCAGAGTTCCGAATAGTTCGCGAATAGTTTGGTTCACTTACACCCCTAGTTATAACAATCAAAAATAAAATCATATAGCAATAAAATCTAAATTATAATGAAAATTTTAAATTATAAAATAACTCATTTTGCATAGCAAATAAATAATATCAAAAAATTAATATATAATTTATATCATTTAATGAATCTTTCTAATAATATATATTTTTATTAAAAAAGTTTAATAAAAATAGTGCACTTTCTCCATGCATTCTTCATTTTTTTACTCTCTCAGCTGGATTCTTAATAATGAGCTCGATTGGGTGGCTATCTACCCATCTCCTTCGCCTTTTCATTTCTTCCTTTGAAACTTCGAGTTCGGGTTCAGCGGGTGGATTTTCAAATTCAGGATGATCTGTGGATGAAACATTAAAAAGATTATCATCATTTATATTAAGGTTAGAGAGGTCGTTACTTATATCCTATACAAGTGGCTGTTGATCTTGTGTTGGAGCAGATTGAGGGATAGGTGGTTCGTCAACATGTGGTTGGGAACAATCATCATTTTGTGTTCCCCCTCGATTTATTCTCCCTTGCTGTGTTGCCTCTACAATAGGTTGATCAACTTCTTCTCCTTCTTCTTCTTCTTTTCTTGGACTCCATAATAGAATATCATCGATGAGTTGATCTGTGGAGTTTCTCAACTTCGTTGCTGAGTTTTCATCATTCGAAGAGGAAGGGTAACCTGTGTCTGAAACCTCAAAAGTTTATTCATCAAATACCACATGAGTTGTTACCTCCACAACAAGAGTTCATTTATTAAAAATACAATATGTTTTGCTGATTTCGGAATATCCTAAGTAAATTCCTTGATCAGCTTTGCTATCAAATATTTTTAATTGTGTCTTACTTGTTTATGGCTTCTGCCCAAAATTTCTTAGGAAGGTTAATTTCATTGAGCATCGCACGAGCTGCTTCCTTTAGCGATCTGTTGCATCGTTCCACAATTCCATTTTATTGTCGTGTACGAGCTGCTGATATTTAATGTTGAATCCCCATCCTTGAGCAATAGGTTTCGATCATATGGTTGATGAACTTCATTCCACGATCTTATCGAATTGTAATGATGGAGTTCTTTTTTGGTTGGACAGCTTGTTGAGTAGATCAAATAATTTTTCCAAGGTTTCTTATTTCTTAAACATGAAAATAACTCACGTAAATCTAGAAAAATCATCTACAATTACGAGAGTGTATTTTCTACCATTAACACTTAAATGAGACAATGGTCCAAAGAGATCGAGGTGGCGAAGCTCCAATGTTCTTGATGTTGAGTGAGCTACCTTTGAAGAGAATGAAGCTTTAGTTTATTTTCCAGCTTGGCATGCTTCACATACGTGATCTCTGTCGAACACTTGATCAGGTAATCCCTCAACTAGCTTATCCTTTACCAGCTTGTTAATAGATTTGAAGTTTAGATGGCTTAGACGTTTGTGCCATAACCAATTGGTCTCCATGTTGGATTTTGTCACGAGACATGTATCGATTTGTTCATCCCATTGTACAATGTATAACATGTCCTACAAAATCCCGGTAAAAAGAATTTCTTCTCCTTCCACATTTCTCACTAGACACATGTTAGCTGTAAATTATACTCTCTTATTATTAGCACAAAATTGGTTAATTGAGAATAGATTATGATTTAATCCCTCGACATATGAGACATTAAGGATAGTAGTGTTACCAACTTGGAGATCGCCATAACCTTTTGTACAACCTTTAGAATTACCTTCAAAGGTAACTAATGGTCTAACGCACTCCTTGTAATTGATAAGTAATTATTTATTATACGTCATATGTTTTGAGCATCCGCTATCAAGTATCCACACCGCGCCCCGAGCTACATGCATTCTTCTCATTGATCTCCTATCCTACAATAAAAATTTACTCAAGTACCCTTATGATAAAGAGTGCTTTGTCAGTAGACAAAGTTCCTTTTGAAACCCAAATTTGTCTAATTATGGAAACATTCTGAGACAGCCTGATCTATTTGCTGTTGAAATCTATGTAGATGATCTGTTTTCGTTTGGTAAGAGGTGGTAATGTAACGATCTACTTCTTGGGAGCATATGGCTTGAAGAACTTCTGCTTCTGTGGAGCAGGTGTTTGGTAGCTTTTGTTGTGCTGGGGAGCAGCTCGCTGTTGAGTTGTTGTGGTTGGTTTCTGACGTTGATGAGTAGGTAGTTTTCCATTTCGATACCCAACTCCATGAATAACGAATTTCTTTTGTGAGTTGGTTTGTTGTTTTTGTTTGGGATGCTGTTTTACCATGATTGCTTGCAGCTGTTTTAGATTGTTATTATTGAGCTTTACAACCTTGTCTTTGTCTCTTTCCTTGACAAACTTACCTGAAAGAGGTCATTTATCCACTCCATCAAAACCTAGACAACTACGATCTGCTGCCCTTCGTTGTATGTCATTGATCATCTGAATCATATCTTCCTTCTTGTGTATCGAGTGGTTGATCATAGCACTTAGGTTGTTAACTTTGTTGTTTCACATACAAATTTAGTAATACACTACAGTCCATATACTACGGTCAACCATGATAAAACCGTAGTGTATGTGCGTTTTTTTGGTAAAGACTACGCTTTAAAAAATAAAGCGTAGTGTATGTCAGTCATAGACTACGGTTTCTAAAAACCGTAGTGTATGTGCGTGTTTTTTTAGTACATATACTACGGTTTTTTAAAAACCGTAGTGTATGTGCGTGTCTTTTTAGTACATAGACTACGGTTTTTAAAAACCGTAGTGTATGCGCGTGTAGTTTTAGTGCATAGACTACGGTTTTTAAAAACTGTAGTGTATGTGCGTGTAGTTTTAGTACATAGACTACGGTTTTTAAAAACCGTAGTGTATGTGTGTTTGATTTTAGCCATTCCCTTCACTTTCAACCAAGAAAATCATCTGTTAATCACAAATTTTCGTCGACTGAAGCTTGGAGGGGGGAAACTCTAGGTTTCGCCGCCACCCTCTGGGTGCGCCGCAGGTGAGCTCGGTGGTGGCGCTGGCCGGAATAGCACTCCTAAACAACACTTTGAACAACTCCTAACCATTATCCATCGTTTTTGTGAGCGATTCAAATCGGGAAGATTTGAACCAGCGAGCGCGACCTCCAAATCGGGAAGCTTGGAGGGGGGAAACCCTCGTGTTTTGCTTGCGTGCTCGATTTCATTTTTATTTTTCCCGTTTGTTTTGAAATGGAGGCTGAAGAGTTATTCCATTTCGATGTAGAATGCTGGAATCCTCGTACAGCATGCTGTTTGGAAAGCTGGCGCTCAAATGCCTCTTCGATGACTATTACGAGGAAGCGAGGCATTTCAGCACAAGAATTATGCTTAACCCGATCGAGGATCCGCATGTTGATTTGATTGCCAACGTATCCGTTGTTTAATGGCTGGTTTGCGTTGGAATTATGTGATTGAGTTTGCTATTGCTTTTTCCTTTTGTTATGAGATTTCAGTTTACGAATCTAAATAGGAGGAATTTGAAGGAGTGATATGATATGACTAAGGCGTTGAAAGTTCTGAATTTTATTTTAGCTCTTTGAATTTTCTAAAGGATAGTATTATATGCCAATCATTAATGATTATTTGGATATATATGGTTTAGTTATCTGTTTCCTTATTGGTGACTTTTGGTTGTTAGATTTTGTTTCTTAGTTTTTCAAATTTTGAATGTTAGAGATGAGCTATAGTTTTGCAGTCCAATTGAATGCCATAGACTGCGTACTATGTGATATTAGGTAGGTAAATCTTGCATTTACATAGTTACTTGAAATAAAGGTTGTGGTGTCAGGTGTGTAGTGTTCCTTAGCTTGTTCAAGTTGCTGGTCCACTAGATCACAAGCCAGATGAGAATATTATAGGAAATGCACAGTTTCGCTGGCAAAGGTTTTGAAAACTACTTAGACATGTAATTAATTTATCATTTTAGTTATCTCCTGATGCAGTGCTACTAAAGCTCCACTTTTTCTTTCCAGTGATGTTCTTGATCCTCACACATTTGTTGATCTATCTGTTTCAAATTCAGATCCGTAAGATCCAACCCTTGTATAGAACCTTTTATATCATCTGCTTCTGTATTGAAAACTGCTAATGTTCATTCTCTATATTTGTTTCATATCCAGAACTCTAGTGATGAGAACCTGTGCATACCACCCGAAGTATGGATTGGGAGCATTTGGCATCTTCCCAATTATTTTAAAACAAAGGTTACCTTCGGATTTTCAATTCAAAAAGTGTGCTTTATTGAGAAGTTTGTATATTCTTGTCCATTTGTTTTCTTCATGACATTTTTGACCAATCAGAAAATCTCCTGAAGATTATGGCATCATGGGTTTGAGATTTGGCTCTTCAAATCTTTCTCTTGGAGCTACATTTGTCCCGTTTTCAGGTAAA
>JAPKLX010001158.1:0-25644 GCA_026898415.1 Leonotis leonurus
TATGTGTCGATCATTGTTTTTGTGGGATAGCGCAGTTCGCTTAACTTCCGTTCGACAAAATATGTGACCTAATGCATTGATCTCTCTGTCGGTCTCCACCTTCTGTGTAAGCAGGGAAGTGATGTTGAGGTTGGAATCATCAAGCTGCTTTTGAAATGATTTTGTAATGTTGGACAGTTCAGCTGTGTGACGCTCTACATCTTCCTGGACAATCCCAAAGTCGTTGAAATATGTGTCGATCATTGTTTTTGTGGGATAGCACAGTTCGCTTAACTTCCGTTCGACAAAATTCTTCCCATTGACCTCAAACTGTCTGAACATGGCCTTGGTGTGTGAGATGGCTTCCTTTAGAATATCAGCTGTTATGCCATCGATTTGTTCTTGCACTATGGTATGCACCATGTCCTTCTCTTTCTCAGCGAAGGCAGTGATAATCTTGTAGATTTCTTTGACTTTGAGCTCAGTGGTAAACAGACTTTGATCGATCTGTGCCTTTCTTTCTTCAGTAGCAGCTCGATCATTGTCCATTTTCTTGCTAACTTCTTCAATCTTCAGCCTGCATATTCTCCTCAAGTCAGAGTCAACTTGATCGACATGTGTCTTCAAGTGATCGTTGAACTCTGTGAGTATGCGGATGGCTTCATCTTGAACGGTGGAGAGAGTGCCGTACATGTACTTGTCAACTTTCTGGGAGATGAGATCTCTCACTTGTGCATTAGACAGGGATTGATGCTGGGTCATCAATATGTCTTCCAGAGTTGACATTTCAACGTATTCATCCATTGTGGCAGCGACAGCTGGGGTGTATATGTTATCTGTGTGTACACCACCCACCCTCTGTCCTGCTGGTTCATGTTCTGGTTCATGAACTGGTTCCTCCTCAGCCAGTGCAGTAGGGGGCTGTTCAACCTCAGCCATGGGCTGATCTGGTTTTGTTATTACTGCACCCTGTTGGTGAGCATCAACCTGAGCTGCTTCAGCCTCTTCCTCTCCATCCTTTTCTTTAATGCTGTTATAAAAATCCAGCATATCAGCTGTCGCATAAACAGATCGCAGGTCGATCTGGAGTTCTTCAGCCTCAAATTTTGCCATTCCAAGTATGTCTGGCTGGTAGGTCGCCCTTAACTCAGAGATTGATGCAGCAGTAAAAATCTTGAGTAAGGTGGCTTCTTCGATTTTTAATGCATGGATGGATCTGGTGCGGAGCAGGGCATCCAGAACATAGAATTCTTTATCTTTCACCAGCAACAGAAATTTGAGCCTCTTGGCTATGTCATAAGTTTCTGGGGTAAGCTGGATCCCAGGGAATGTTCTGAGCACAGAGTGATCGGCCTCTGTTTCTAACATTTTCACCACTGTCTCTGCCTTCTGTAACTCCTCCTCCTCATCAGTAGATGCCTCTTCTCCCTCAGCTTCCTCATCGATCTGCTCTAAGTGTTCAGCAGATGATGGACTAGTAGAATGTGCGGGAGAGAAGTCCTTGGAGTGATCTGGGTGCACAGATGAGATGGGGGCCACATCCTCCGGTGGTCCACCCGGCAGAACTTCCTCTTCCTCAACCTCTTGTTGAGGAATGACAGTTGCTGCAGCAGTAGGTGCTTCAGCCTGGGCTTCATCAGATAGTTTCTGAAGTCGTCTGCGCTTAGATTTAGGTGGTTGGGCTGCTGTAGATGTATCTGTGTCAATCGAGCTTGATCTTCTGGTGGTTCTCTTGGTGGGTGTCTTCTCGATTGGCTTTTCCTTTGTGATCTTGGTTTTTGTGGAGCGATCTGCTTGACCAGGTGGGGGAATCCAGATGGGATTCGAGTTTCCCATCTCCATCAGGGCACTAAGAACCACTGAGTCTTTCACCCGGGCAATCAGATTTGCTGAAATGCCCATCGACATTTCTATCTGATGCTGGTCCTTGGGAAAATGTTGTCTTATGTTAAACTTAACAGCAGTGTCCCACTGGTGATGAGGGAAGAATGTTTCCAGCATGAAGCTTATTTTCATTGAGTGTCTCAAACTGCTGCGCTTCACTTCAATGCCAGGGGATCCTCCTTTCACGAACAGGATCATCTTGGCTTCCTTGGCCAAGAGATCAAATAAAATCCTGCTCCAGTTCACTGGCAGGTTGAGTACCACTGCTGCTAGGATCCTGAATTTCTCAGGGGTGACCTGGTCGTAGGATCCATTGTGGTTGAGAAAGATTCGTTGTACGAATTCAAACAGAATTCTGAATTCTGGAGCGAGAAGTGCACGGACAAACATCCTGTTTGTGTATTGGATGGGTATAATCATCACTATCTCCACAGCTTCTTGCAGCTGTTCTGCAGTGATTTCCCCAAGGTCAAGACCTTCATCTTTCACTTTGTAAACGTCGTTGATGATGTTGATGACGTTGTACGAGGTGTTGCTGATAGTGTTCCCTTTACTCACCCTGATGGTTGCCTCGTCTCCACCCCGCTCTCCCTGCCATGAGAGGTAGAAGGCTGCAACATCCTTGGGTAGGAAATGAACTGGGTGTGAAGTGATAATATTGTGAAAGCCTACAGAAAACACAAAAGAGCATATGTGAGCACTATCCTTCCATCAGTGAAGTATAAGTGCCCAAAACAGTTTATACAGTCTAACAGTTTATATCACAGTAACCATAACCATTCGTATATGCAGATGAGAAAAGAGAACAGTTTAAAACGCATGATTGAAAAGTAACATAGGACAAATCACAACAAAACCATAAAATAGTGAACCTTTGCATTGGCGAACAAGGTCAAATGCCTTTTCTAGTTTGTGAAACCCGAAGGTATCAAGAGTGGCGAAAAGGTCTTGGTGCAGATATGGTTTCAGAAAGTTCGCTTGGTCAAGAAAAATAGAGGATTTGGGTGCCATTGTTACTAAAACAGAGTGAATTTCGAAAGTAGAGAGAGTTTGAAAGAGAGGAAATTTTGCTAAGTGTTTCGAGAAATATAAGTGTAAGTGATAGATGAAACAACTTATCAAACATATAAACGAAAGAGAAGATAAGTAAAGGACTAAAATATTCAGAAATCCTTCCCTTTTTCAGCTTTTCCCGCCTTTCCATGTTCTAGGTTTAAAGTCTATAACCGCCTCTCTTTATCGTGTGATGTACGCGCTTGATCAAACGGTTGTGACGTGGTGCGTTGTTTTTGTTGCAGTCATATTCTCTCTTTTTCTTGATTTGGAAGATATTTCCTCGATCACGTTTCCCAATTACTGTACTTAATCATCAAAAATAAAAGATTTGATATCTAGAGTCAGAAATTAGATATTTTGTATAGTTAGTCGCAATATATAGTTGACCTTTCCCCCTTAACTAAGTAATGGGATAATTAATAAGAAATATATTAAATTAATATCCACGTGGCATTTAGTAATCTGGTCAAGGTCGATCTCTTGCATAGTGATAACTATCGATCTGGTTGTGCCACTGTTCAATCTGGTGTTTTGACTCCTGTACTAATTCCCAGTTGGATGATTAATTGACATATACTCAGTGATCTGGTGTCATTTCCCTGTTGGAATTTCACGTGATCTAGATTTTATCAATCTGGACCATGATGATCTGGTTTTGATTCCCTGTTGGAATATTGAATTTGATCTGGTTTAGATCAATCTGGTTCTTTCTTCAAGATTTAAAAGTCCTAGTTTTCCACAAAGCATCTTAAATCTTTCTTCTGGTAATGCCTTAGTGAGAATGTCTGCTCTCTGAACTTCAGTGTGTATTTTCTCAATCTGTACATGTTTCCTTTCAACATGGTCTCTTATGAAGTGATGTCTCACATCCACATGTTTGCATCTGGTGTGCAACACTGGGTTCTGTGTGATTGCTATAGCACTTGAACTATCACAGAAAATTGGTATTTCCTTGACATCAATCTCATAATCTTTAAGCTGTTGTCTTAACCATAGTATTTGTGCACAACAACTTCCAGCTACCATATATTCTGCCTCTGTAGTTGAGGTGGCAATTGATGTCTGTTTCTTTGAGAACCAAGAAATCAGTTTATTTCCTAGAAACTGACATGTATAAGATGTTGACTTTCTGTCCAGTTTACATCCAGCATAATCTGAGTCAGTATATCCAGTTACTTCAAAATTGTCTTCACATGGATACCATAATCCTACATGGATTGTTCCCTTAAGATATCTTAGTATCTTCTTAGCTGCTTCCATGTGAGACTCTTTGGGATTTGCTTGATATCTTGCACATACACCTACTGCAAATGTGATGTCAGGTCGACTGGCAGTTAGGTATAGTAATGATCCAATAATCCCTCTGTATTGAGTAATGTTTGCTGGTTTTCCTTCTGGATCTGGATCAATTTTCCCATTTGTTTGCATTGGGATTTTTACTGGGTTACTGTCTTTTAACCCAAACTTGGTCAGCAGATCGTTGATGTATTTTGTCTGATTAATAAAGATACCATCTGGTAGCTGCTTGGCCTGCAAACCTAAAAAGAAGCTCATTTCTCCCATCATGGACATTTGGTACTTATTTTTCATAAGTTCAGCAAATTTGTCACACAGATAAGTAGATTGAGATCCAAAGATGATATCAACTACATAGATCTAGACTAGGAGAATGTTTTCTTTGACTTTGATGATAAACAAAGTCTTGTCAACAGATCCTCTTCTGAAACCAGATTCTAGTAGGAAGGTTGATAAGGTCTCATACCAAGCTCTAGGGGCTTGTTTTAGACCTTTGACTGCCTTAGCCAGTCTGTATACTTTCTGATCTGGATCTGCCTCTTCAAATCCAGGTGGCTGTTCCACATATACTTCTTCTTCAAGGATGCCATTAAGGAAGACACTTTTGACGTCCATCTGGTATACTTTGAACTGTTTGTGAGCAGCATGTGCTAGAAATAGCCTTATAGCTTCTAATCTGGCTACTCGTGCGAATGTTTCATCAAAATCAATGCATTCTTGTTGATTATAACCTTTAGCTACCAATCTAGCCTTGTTTCTGACTACTTCACCATTCTCATCTCGCTTATTTTTGAACACCCATTTTACACCAATCACACCTTGGTGTTTGGGTCTATCCACAAGATACCAGACTTCATTCCTTTTGAACTCATTGAGTTCTTCTTGCATTGTTGTTATCCAATCTGCATCTTGAAGTGCTTCATATGCATCAGATGGCTCCATGCGAGAGAGATAACAGCTTAACAATGCACTTTCTCCATGCATTCTTCTGGTCTTCACATGATCTGATGGGTTCCCAACGATCTGTTCTGGTGGATGATCTTGTATCCATCTTCTTCTTCTGGTCATCTCTTCATCAGATATTTCAGGATCAGGTTGATCTGTTGGTTCCTCAAACTCAGGGTGTGTTGTTGATATGGTTTGGAATGGATTCTCATCTAGGCTTTCTTCTGAATTTGGATTTTCATGTTGATCATCGTTTGTAATGATTGTTTAATTATTTTCTGTTGATGATTTGTTTTCATCCAGATTGTGTTGTGATATTCCCCCTTGCTGTATGATCTCTTTAGCAACAGGTGGAGTGACAATTTCTTCATCCTTACTTTTTGAATTCCAGACAAGAATATCTTCAAGTAGTAGTTCATTCATCCTTCTGGTAGTCACCTGGTTTTCTGTCTGCTTTTCATCTGGTGACCTGTACTCAATAGTAGATTCGTCAAAAACAACATGAGGTGTTACCTCCACAATATGAGAGTTTTTATTGTAAACTCTATAAGCTTTACTAACATCAGAATATCCTAAGAATATTCCAGGATCAGTTTTGCTATCAAAAGTTTTCAATTGTGATTCCCCATTATTGTGTATGTAACACAGACAGCCAAAAGATCGAAAGTAGGAAATCTTAGGCTTTCTGCTGTTCCAAATCTCATATGGTGTTTTTCTGTGTCTTATTGTGACGGATGATCTGTTTTGAGTATAGCAGGCTGTGTATATAGCTTCTGCCCAGAATTTCTTTGGTAGATTTGTTGCATTGAGCATTGTGCGAGCTGCTTCCTTGAGTGATCTGTTTCTCCTTTCAACAACTCCATTCTGTTGGGGAGTT
Organism: Leonotis leonurus; assembly: GCA_026898415.1. Classification (NCBI taxonomy): domain Eukaryota; kingdom Viridiplantae; phylum Streptophyta; class Magnoliopsida; order Lamiales; family Lamiaceae; genus Leonotis; species Leonotis leonurus. Next base: position 6,038 of record JAPKLX010001158.1, read on the forward strand.
CGAGCAGCAGATGTTTGATGAGTTATTCACATCTTGTTGCAGTATGCTTCAATCTTCTGGTTGAGAAATTATGTTCCTCGATCTGTTCTGATAGAGGTTATACTCATCTCTTTCTGTTTTGTGATCTTGTGAAGGAAGTCAGGGAGCTTGTCTAGAGTCTCTTTCTTCTTTAACAAAAAGATGACCCAAGTGAACCTTGAGTAATCATCTATGATTACCAATGTGTACTTTCTCCCATTTATATTTAGTGGCTTCACTGGACCAAACAGATCAAGATGTAACAGCTCCAGTATCCTTGATGTTGAGTGAGCTGTTTTGCTTGTAAAGGATGATCTGGTTTGCTTTCCTGCTTGACAAGCATCACATATGTGATCTTTATCATACACTTGATCTGGTAGTCCTTCCACTAACTTTTCCTTGGCAATCCTGTTGATTGATTTAAAATTTAGATGGCTTAGTCTCTTATGCCATAACCAGCTGGTTTCTGATACAGTCTTAGTGACTAAGCAGGTCTCGATCTGATTTGTCCACTGGACAATATATAATCTATCTTGCAGTTACCGGTAAGGAGTATTTCATCTCCTTCCTTGTTCTTCACCAGACAGTTGTTAGTATTAAAAACAATCTGATTACCATTAGCACAAAACTGACTTACAGAAAACAGATTGTGACTAAGACCCTCAACATATGACACATTAGTTATAGTGGTCTTGCCAACTTTGATGTTTCCATACCCTCTGGTATATCCTTTTGAATTACATCCAAAAGTGACCTGTGGTCCTGGTTTCTCTATGTAATCTGATAGTAGGTTCTTGTCACATGTCATGTGTTTTGAACAACCACTATCTATTATCCAGATGGTTCCTCTTGCAACCTTACTCCTTCTTGCAGTTCTTTGATCCTGCAATTAATTAAACTTAACTACCCTTTCAACGTTTGGGTGCTTGATTATTAGCAAACATTCCTTTTCGAATCCAGAACATTCTAGGGTTAGGAACAGAAATATAGCAGGTAATGATGTTTCCCTCATTATCAACTTTAGATATAGAGTGAATTTCAGATGGATGATATCTCTCTATTCCATCTTTCTTCAATCCTTTCTTAGTGGGTACTGTCCTGTTGACAAGTTTTGTCCTGTTGACATTTGCTTTTTGAAGCTGATCTGTTTCTTTTATTATCATCTTTTGAGGGTAAGCTTTCTTGTTTTTCAAGTCTTTCACTTGATCTGGTATCTGCTTCCTTTCTGGTAAGAAGGTTATGGTTCCAGAGGACTTTTCTGAGTGACCTGGATATCCTAATCCAGATGTGCCTTTTTGTTGCAGATTTATTAGCAACTTGGCACGCTCATCACTCTTGTAAATCATTTCTTTTCCTTTCTTGATCTTTTCCTCAGCAACATTGTTCCTTGTAACCAGATCCTTAACTTTTGAGTTAAGTGAGTGGATCTCACTGTCTTTACTCTTGATCTGTTCTTCCAGATTGTTTATTTTAGCAACAAATTGTGTGTTTGCTGTGCTTAGAGTCTGCTCAACTTTCTTTAATCTGTCATTCTCTTCAACAACTTCTTTAAACAGCCTCTTGATACTTGAGTAACTTTTGAACATCTCATCTATTTCATCCCATGAGTATTCTGCTTGATCTTCACTTTCCTGTTCAAGATCATTATTATTATCTGAGGAATTTGAGTAGCAAGAATTTACCTAAACTTCATCTAGACCGTTGTCCAATCCCACATAGCATTCATTCCAGCTTTCTTCGTCGTCAGCGATGAAAGCTTCATCATTTTCTGATGAGCTATATGAGAAATGACTCGAGCTCCTTGAGTTCTGTTCAGCTATCATGGCTTTGCGCTCATATTTAAGCTTTCGATCTCTTTTTGCTCTTAGTTCTTCTCTTTGACTTATGGACAGATCAGGACAATCTGTTTTGAAGTGACCTGTTCTGCCACATTCAAAGCAAGTGTAGTCTGTAGAGCTAGAGGTCTTTGTTGTTTTAGCAGTCTGCTTCTTGGACTCATTCTTGTCATCAGATCGATCATTGTCATACTTCTTGTTGAAGTTTCTCTTGTTATCTTTGTAGAAGTGTCTGTATTTCTTTGATCTGGTCTCCATCTTGTCCATTCGTTTGGCGATCATTGCGAACTCTTTTAGGAGTTTGTCATAACCTTTCTCTTCATCTGGAGTAGTAGGCTCAGAAGGATCATCTGGTTTGCTCTTCGCTTTGAAGGCTACCTCTTTGTCCTTCTTTGAGCTGCTTTCTGCCTTTTTGGACAGATGATCTGGTCCTCGAATTCTTTGAATGTCACATTCATGACCTTCGAGATGATCAAATAGGGCTTCAGTGGACAATTCATTGAAATCTACTCTCAAAGGTTGCATTGCAGCATAGATCTCCCAGTTTGGTGGAAGAGCTCTAAGAACTTTCATGTTCTTCTCCCTTTGAGTATATTTGTTCTTTTTGAATGCAGATATCTCAAGGAGGATTCCAGTGAACCTCATCTTCATCTGTTCTATTGTCTCGCCTGGTTTCATTTTGAATTCATCATATTTGTTGCAGGCAAGAGACAGTTTGTTCTCAATCATTACTTCAGATACTAGGGCTAGGTCTCTTAAGGCTTCCCACATCTCCTTGGCAGTATCCAGATCTTGGATTTTAGCCAGATGTATGCCTTTGACCGTGCTGGAGATGATTCCTTTGGCAAAATCATCAAGATTTGCTTCTCTCCTTTCTTCAGAAGTATATTTTCTGGGATCCTTTAGCACAGATTCTTTGACCACTCCTGTATCGGTGATACGAGTAGTTTCTTCTGTAATTGCCAATGGCCCTTCTTCGATTACTTTCCACATCAAGCAGTGATGGGCTTTAAGACACATTTTGATTTTGAAGCTCCACTCTCTGTAACCTTGGATGGAGAATTCTTCGCATGCCCTGATAACAGATGATTCCATAGAAGATAGTATGCACGTGAATGAAAAAAGTTTTCCTAGATCTATTCAAGTTGACCACGCAGGTTTTATCCCTGTGAAACAAAACAATGGTCGTTTGAACCACTGCTCTGATACCACTTGTTGGTCCCCAAAGAGCAAGGTTTGGTGTATGGGGGGGGGGGGGGAATACACCAAATACAAACTTTTCAGTTTACTTGACAAGTTATGAGAGAATTCAAGCTATTTTGTATAAGAAATTGCTCAAAGATGACTAGACAGATCGATATGCAGATCAATAGCAGTTTAGTCCAAACAGATTACTCTCTTAGTGAAAACACTTAGCTAATAATAAGAGTGATCTTATTACTTTCTGAGTGTTAAGTGAGTGCGGAATAATGGTGGAATAGCGATTGCTCTTGTTTAGAAAACCTTAAGTATTATCCAGATTGTTTAAGAGATTGATTGATATGTAGATAGAATGATAGTGCAAAGGAGTTAGAATAATAAACAACAGAAAATAGATATGCAAGAATATAAAGCACACAGTTGTTTAACATGGTTCGGGAAATCCCTACGTCCACGATCTGGTCAAAACTAGACCAGATTATCCACTACTAGGATACTCTACTTCTTTATACTCGTGGAGAACGAGTCACAAGTATCAATCACAACTAGAAAGATACTTATGCACGAAATAAGGGTCGTGTCCCTTTACAACAGATTGCCTCTACGTTACCACTAGAAAACTACTAGCTAGTAGGGTGATCTTCTTTCTCTCGATAAGACAGACTTGAATCGAGGTGGTTGGTGTGATGTAAAATCACAGGGTGTTGAAGCTCTAAGTCTAGATGGCAGATTGCTTGAAAGTATGACAACAGTTTAGCTTGCGAGTATGTTCACCCCTTTTCCAGATTTCTAACTTCAACTATATAGGCATTGAATTTGAAATTCTAGCCGTTTGTTGATTGAAGTGAGATAGATGGTATATTGCCAATCAATGGTTTCCATCATATCTGTTCTTGCCATATAGGAAAGGTTGACTCAATCTTTGAGTTATGGAAAGCAGTTTGCTAACGGTCTCTTTCCTTCTATGTGTTAACCGAAGATCTTCTTTCCAATCCCAGTTGGATGGACTTGATCTTGACGTGGCAAGAGCATATGATGTGTAAGATGATGTCAGCTGGTGGATTGATGACTCAATCGTTCTGGTTCCTCGCTGTAGGCATCGATCTGGTTATCGATTTGGTCACTGTCTGTTACAGCAGATCGATTCCTTTTGGCGTGAAATCTTGACTTTCATCCTATTCTAAGTTGAGATTGACTTCTATAGGAATATTTCCTTTACACATTAATTCATCTCCTAATCTGTTCCATAACAGGATTCACTTTATTTCTAGTGATCTGTTTTTACACGTAGAACAGTTTAAGCTCTAAAATAGTTAGGTGTGTTTCGAAAGACCATCATAAAAACTAAAAACCTTAGGGTTCCCAACATATTGTTATATAACTAAGTAGATTTAGATATTTAGATATATGATATTATAACAATAGTAATTTGGTTATATTTGATATATTTTAACATATTATGTACATTTTTATTAATTACAAAACTTATACTACAGTCGTTTATTAAAAATATGTACCTTTTGTCATTTTGGTACGTTCCACATATATATATACTCCCTTCGTTCAATTTGTATTGGCCTCAACTCTTGGGCACACAGTTTAAGAAACCACTTTATTACTTCTCTTTAATTACAAACACCCACATATTTAATTCATAATAAATGCCAATTACTTTTTGGCTTTGATTATTTAATTTGTGAATAATCTCAACTACTCCTCCCTTTTGTATTGGGTTAATTTATTTTTACCTATCTTTTTTATTTCAATATTTAAATTTAATTAATGTCCAACAAATGAATTCTTTAACTAAAAAAATTGGCTTCATTTTTTAAGTTTGAGAAATTTAAATGGCAACATAAATGAATTCTTGAACTTAAAAAATTGGAGGGCACATCAATTATTGAAATTTAAAGCAATACAAGAATTAAAAAAAATGAAAGTGAAACAGATTTTTAAAATAATGGCGGCAGATTCAAAAAACATTAAAAACATCTCAATTATCTTCTACAAATGGCGCCACACACTTACATTATAAATAAAATATCATTTCAACACATAAACTACATCTCCTAAAACCTTCTAAATTCCAAAAAATATAATTTTCAGCTATGAATCAATGAAATGATTTAACTATCTCTGAAAAGCACACTATGATCCAATTCCTTAGTGAAGGCAGCACAAATGGAAGGCTTGAAAAAAGGGGAGGAGGGCAACTGCAGTCATCAAGTTCTCGAGCTCCAGCAGGACTGTTACTCGCATTTGGGCTGAAGCAAGGAAACAAATCGAGAGTGGTCAACAGTTAACACTATCATATGGAAAAACAAATCCTACAGCAAAGAGAGTGCAAATTGATTTGGAGTTCATATCAAATTTAGAGATGAGGAAAAGATCAGACATAAGAAGGTTAGCACAAGAAGTTGGCTGCTCTAAATCAACAGTGGGAAGGTGGATAAAAAAAGGGCTGATCTAAGAACACACCAATGCAATAAAACCAAACCTCATTGCTCCTAACAAGCTACTCAGGTTAAGATTTAGCCTTGAAGTTCTAGAAATAGACAGGATAATGAACATATTAAGGTTTAAAAGCATGCAAAACATAGTTCACATCGATGAGAAGAGGTTCTACATGACTAAAGGCATGCACAAATTCTACATCACCCACGGAGAGCAGGAGCCACATAGGACATGCAAGAGCAAGAAGTTCATAACCAAAATTATGTTCTTGTGTGCAGTTTGCAAGTCAATGTTTAATGCAAATGGTACATTGGTATTTGATGGGAAGATTGACATTTCCCATTCACAGAAAAGTCTCAGCCAAGAGATCAAGTAAAAACAGATCAACTGGCACTTTGGAAACAAAGTCAATCCAATCAGTGACCAAAGAAGTGGTCAGAGATTGTTTGAGCAATCAGGTATGAAAGTGTAGAGATGATGTCTGTAATGTATGTGACACACCATTGATTGGTATGCATCTTATAAGTTTCTATGAAATGTAAATGTGTATGCAATGAAGAAGTTTTTTTTTAATGCAGATTCTACCTACAATTAAAGAAAAATGGACAAATTCAACAAGCAAGTGTATATACATTCAACAGGACAATGTTAAGCCTCATATCAAAGATAGTGATCCTATGTTTAGAGAGGCAGCCACTAAGGATGGATTCAATTTCAGTCTGATTCAACAACCACCAAACTCACCAGATACGAATGTAAATAACTTAGGTTGGTTCATGTCTATTGAATGTCTCCAACACAAAATAAGATGTACAACAGTGGATGAATTAGTGGCAACAATTATCAACTCATTCCATAATCTTGATCATACAACCTTGAATAATGTGTTCTTATCATTACAAGGTTGTATGGTAGAGATAATGATAGTGAGGGGTGATAATAGCTACAAAGTCTCACATGTGTGCAAGAAATCATTAATTAGGGCATGTACATTGCCCCAAAACCTAGAAGTGCCTATTGAATTGGTGAAAGGATGTCTTACTTATTTGAAGGAATCTGGGGAGACACAAGTTGTGGAAAACATTTCAACAACACTAGCTATAAACATGACTGAAGCGGAAGATGTGGTGATATGCAGCTAGGGATAGGGATAGTTTTTGGACAGTTTTAGGAGGATATGCAGCTAGGGATAAGATAATTTTTGGACAGTTTTTGGAAGCTAGGCAGGTAGGGATAGTTTTTGTATGATGCAAACATGTTTAAAAGCATCAATATTAATATAAACATGTATGCAGCATTTAGGAGCAATTAAATGCATTTCAGTTTGTGTTAAACTTTCATTAATGCACAAACATTTCTCACAATTAGAAGATGTATGCACATTCTTATCATTTCAGCACATAATCACACATTCCCACAACACACTTAGCCATCTCAATATTCCAGAAATGAAATAGAGTAGGTAAATCATAAACAGAGTAGTCAACTCCATATAAACCAGCCACATTATCAAGTAAATCAACCAGCACATAGCCACAAGTAAAATAAACCAGCCACAGGTAAATCAACTACCCACTGAATCAACCAGCCACATGCAAAACATACTCACTGAATCAATCAATCAGCCACTAAATCAACCAACACATGCAAAACAAACCCACTGAATAAAATCAACCAGCACATAGCCAGAAAACATACCCAAAGGTAAAACATATGCACATGCAATATTTAGCCATAGGTTAAATCAACCACAAGCAGTCAACAAAGAAAGAATTCACTATCTTGAAGTAACAATGTAGCATAATCCGAAACATAGCCACTGAATCAGGTGGTAGCTCAGCTGCATGAACACAGTCATACTCCATCTCTGCAGAGAGAGCATGATGCTCTAAATCAGACATAGGGAGACCATCTTCGATGTCTGAGACCATCTCTGCAGAGAGACCATTGGAGAGATCTTCGAGATCTGAGACCATTGGAGAGATCTCTGAGCATTCCACACCCACATCCATCGCTATCTCACCGTTTTTCTTGGCCAACGCATCTCCCTCGCCAACACAGGCCTCTGAGCAGATTCCTTCAGAAAGGGAATCTTTGAAGCTTATCTCTTCAACCACAGAAAGGGGCGTTTCAGTCATCGAAGAAAGCCCTGGGTGTTTTTGGCACATATATGAATGTTTATTGAAGGCTAAAGAAGAAATTCTAGATTGGCGAAGGGTTTTACAAAGTATAGCATCACGGATCTCAGAATCCTCCAAGGATTCATCATCGATCTCAACAGGAAGGCTCAACAGAGGCTCGTCGGTGAGAAGAGATCGAGCTATTATGGAAAATAGGGAATTGCAGATGGAAGATAGACGAAGGGTTTCGTCGAAAATGGGATTTTCTCTGCTAGAGAGAGAATCAAAGAAAAGAGGAATGCAGCGAGTGTGAATAGAATAAGAGTTTTGTTTCTCCCTTAATTACCAATAAGGGGAAGGTTTAATTAACACAAAATTTTGCCAAAATTGGCATGGGCCAATACAAATAGGATAGCCCAAAATGGCAAGTGGGACAATTCAAAAGGGACGGAGGGAATAACTTTTATTTTTGGACATGGTCTCATCTTTAATAACACTTAATAACATCTTTTTGTGTGTCCCAATCTCCACTAACACTCAAATCAACTATATTTTAACACTTAATAACACATTTTTGAGGGTTCCAATATTCCCTACCACTCAAGTCAACTACATTTTATTAAAATTTGCACAAGATCAAATCAATTATATTTTAACACTTAATAACACTTTTTTAAAGGTTCCAATATGCGCTACCACTCAAGTCAACTACATTTCATTAAAATATGTACATGATCAAATGGTGCATGTTTTTGTAAAATGAAGAATTTTTAGAGTTTTAAAGTGTGGGGTATTCAATTCATATTTCTAAAATTCTTTAAAAATTCTGAGGTATTCAATACAGATTTTAAAAAGTCTTACAAAATCTTTAGGTATTCAACAGTCTATGAATTTTAATAGTATGTGGATTTTCTTTAATTCTCTTCCAAAAATATAAATAGAATATTTTCTACAAAAACTCTTCTAATCACCAGAGATTACAAAAAGCCCTCGTTCTTCTTCTAAAGCAAGCCCGACCCTCTTTCTCCTATTTCGAGTCTCTACGCCTCTGAAACCTTGCTCATATTTTCCATCAATAAGGAAAATTTCTTCCGATTTCCTTTCCAATTCATGGTTTCTCTATTCAATTCGCATCCAACATTATGATCTGCTTGTCAAATTCGATTATTTTCGTGAAAAAATCGAATCAATTTTGGAAATGGTCCTTGAGTTTCACGAATTCAAGATCCTCTAATAGCTTATTTATGATATGATCGAAGTCTCATTTTATTATGTACCTTTTGAAAAAAGACAGTTTTCCTACTTCATTATTCTGGCTCAATGACTGACTTGTTCTGATATATATGATTTTTTTTAATTTAATTTATATTCATTTAGGTTCTTAATTAACAAGGATTAACTTCAAGCTTTATGACTCATATGTTACGATATTTATTTTGGAATAAAAGAATTTTCTGAATGCCTAAAATTATTTTTCTTTCATATCATTTTGAAAGAGTTATATTGGTATTATTGTATGACATGGATCAGTTGTTTTAACTTATTGCCATTTAGAAGTATGTTTTATTTGAATTTTAAACTGATTGTTGTGTTTGTGCTAGTGTACTTCATGTCATGATAAATACGATCCAAAATAGATAACTAAGTAAATCTATTTCAAGTTAGAACTTTCAATTTTCAGCTTATTCATTTCGTGGTGTGATATATGTATAAACTATTATACACTTACATCAATAGTTCTCATGCTAGAGTCTATGAAAAACTATGTAAGTTAATAAAAAAAATGTGCTTTCCACAATCCTATAAAGTTTATGAAAATCCATGTATATCAATAAAAAAATCAGTCAAACTCTACATGGAGTCTATGAATTTTTTAAATTCACAAACTTTTTAAAGTCCAAAAAAATCCAACATAATCTCAATTGAATACACCCCCTTATATTCTTAATATATACTTTTGGATTACAATTATCTTTATTTTATCATAACACATTAATAAGTTGAATCGAATATTATCTATAATTATTAGCAGTATAAATAAGTTGTTCATATTTGTATTAATGCATATTTTATAATCATATTCTAGTTTTAGAAAAGAATTTAGTAGATTATATAATTATATTATAATTATTTAGTTATGTACACACAAACATATAATATAATTTATAATTTTTATTTTGACTAATAATTATAACTTCTTGATCATTTTTTTTAATTATTTTTAAATTCACATATTTTGTAATTTGCCAGTAATATTTGTAATTGTAATTCATAATTTATAAATAAACAATTTTGTTATAATTCTATTGAATATATATGTACATATAATAGTGTGTATATATATATAAATATATATATAGATATATATATAAATATATACCAAAATAACGGTATATATCATTTTTTTATTTATACCGCATTATGATACATGATAGTATATCTCGGTATTTAGAAAAAATTATACTTTTACCATTTAGAAAATTTTGGTATGATATCATGTCTTACCAAAAACTTCGGTACGAAATTTTTCAGCACAGTAAGTACGATATACCGTATTTTTAGTAAATTTTGACAGCCTTGGTGTCTTCAGATACATTCCATTAGATAAATTTATTCAATATCTAAAGGGTAAGAAACTCTTTTTGAAATCATATAATTCTAAAACGTATAAGTATCTTGTCTATGTAGGAGTCTTGAGATAGACATAACATACTCTTCTCGCGATTGCGTAAAACATTGATCCCAAAAATATGTCATTCTTCTCTAACATTCTTGTTTTCACCTTTCATTTTGAGTGAGAAATTTTTTTCATAATTAATTTGGAATTTGTTTTATACTGATTATACATTGCAAACAAGTTCATATATTTTGAGTTATACACAATGTGGTCGATCTGAATAAGAGAAGATCACATTGTCGTTTTCTTATAGAATAATGTTTCACAGCTCAAACAGATCCAGACAGTCTGTTGCAAAAGGTGCATATCAATTTATATCTTACATGTACATTAACCAACAAAATAATATCGGTCTACTTATGTTGGTGCATTATGTGGTTTAATATTGATGTATGATTTTCTGTTTTGATAGTAATGAATGAGATCTACAAAATTCATCATTTTTCAATATCTATGTGATTAATATGATATATACGTGATTGATTATGCATTGATTTGATGTATTAAAAAATGTCAGAAATCTATTTTGTGTTTGTGAATAACTTAAATACCAAAATTAACATGGATCCTATTGAGCATCTAGTCTTATATAATATTTTTTAAATTCAAAACTAATACGATATTTGTAGATTTATGAATCATCAATCAACTGCAGCAACATCACCAGTACTCCTTTTGTTCTATTATTTCTAATTAGTTTGATGAAAATTATGAGAAATTCTTAATCAAACAAAACGAAATAATGGGACCGGAGTATTACTCATCTTCATATAGATTATTTTGAATTATGAAACAGTCCTGATTATACATATGAATTCTTGATACAAGAGCTCAACAGTTACAGTTTCATTCTCTTTGAGACTGACATATTACCTCATATTTATATTGTAAGCGTTCAACCAACCCATGTTCCCCAACTTAAAAGTAGATATATTTTTCTTGAAAATGAAAAATCTAAGAGTCAAAGTTTAACATCTTCACATAAGAGTTTCGATGACTAATTGAAGTGTCTAAAAAGTCAAACTGACATCAGGAAAATTAGTTGTGATCTTAAAAAAGAAAATGAGTTGTCTTTCTTTGATAATCACTAACACACATTGGTCTCCATTCCACGCATACACGTTCCCACGTAAACAACACTAGCTTCCTGTCTTAGAAAATTACAAATAGGCACACAAGTTTTTCTAGCTCTTAACTTATACTTAATGTGTGATGATTAATACAAAACATCCCACTAGCTAGAAGAACAAAATCTAAAATTATAAATTATAAACATAAAAAAGCAAAAGTTAAAGGAGTGACAAATTTTATTAGAAAATGAACCATAATAATTACTCGATCTATATTAGATCATTATCGGAATATTCCGTGCGACGATCAATATAAAATCATCGCACTAAATATAAAACTAAATACAAAGCAAAGAAAAGAGAAAAGAGAGAAGAAAATTTCCAAATTTAAAAAATATACTGTATAATTTACAAAGGAAGCGCAGCATAATAATTACTGGATTCTTATTATAGTTATATTCGGAATATTCCTTGTGATCAAATACAAAACATCCACTTTAAGAACAAAAGTTGTTCAAAGAAAAGAAGAAAATTCATTATGTTAATTATTAGGTTTAATAAAAAAAAACATCAACCTCTATGCAAAGGCGATCGATCTTGAGCGACGACAACCCCCTTGGGAGCACTCTTGGAGCTCCGGAAAGCCCTCATCGGGCTCGGGAAATTCCAGAACCTTCTCCCCTTCGCCGTCGCGACCGGAGACATGCTGACGTCATGATGACGGCGGAACATCCACGACTTTGTGCCAGCGTTCACCGATCTCGACCTCGACACCATCCTCACGAAGTCCTCAATCCTCTCGTTGCTGTCCGAATTCTCCTCGTCTACGGCGGCGCCGACGGTGGTCCCGGCCTCGGTCTCGGTCCTCTTCGTCTTGCTCCGCTTCAGAAGCGAAAGGAACGACGCCGTCTTCGACGGCAACGGTGGTTTGGCGGCCCGGCGGCTGTCGTTGTCGTGGCGGCGGAGGAAAGGGACTGCGACGGATCTAGCCCGGCGGAAGGTGGGCTCTCCGTCGAGGAGGTTTGAGACGCGGCCAGAGGAGGAGGAGGACGAGGAGTCAGCGGCTGCGGCGGCGGTGGAGGTGCAAGGGCAGGGATGGGGGCGGTGGCAGTCGAGGCAGAGCGTGCTGAGGCGGTCGCGAAGGCAGGTGGGGCAGATGCCGCTGCGGCGTCTCTTCGAGGGGTGTTTTAGGCATTTCCAGACCTCTTCCTCGTCGACGTACAACGCCATTGGAGCGTCGGTTGCTTGCCTCTCCTGTGGTTGCGGATTGTGTGGGAAGTGAGAATTGGTTTCTTTACTTTTGAAGTTTTGTTTCGTCTAAGGAGATGGATAGTGTGTTTGTGTATGTATGTATATATATATTAAGGCGTGAGTTGGAAAATGGAGGTGTTGACCATTTAGGCATCTGGAATTAGTAAATTCTGGCATGCTCGTGGACGCGTTTGGCGGTTTAGGAGGTTTCCCTATATCTTGACAACAATTAAACTTTGCTGCTTTATCTACTTTCTCAATTCCATTGTAAATATTTTTGTATCTTTATAAGAATGGTCAATTTCCCCAATACTTTCCTACTTTATCAAGTGGAATTGTTTCGCAGCCGAAGGCTCAAATATCCATACATAATTCAAAAGACAAAGAAAAGCCCAAAAGGTTCTAACTAATCCTAGTCATAATAAATACTAACATATTAGGAATATGAATCGGCTAATCGATTCTTGAAAATAATTAATATTAAATCGGAATCGCAATGAAAATCGATTATTGAATATCATTTTTTCTGTAAATAAGTAGGTAACTGATTCTAACATTTAAAAATTTACATTGAACGGTAATCAAATTGGGTATCGACTTATTATATTAATTATTTAAAATAAAATATTTTATATTTAATTTAAATTTTATATTTATTAAACGTAAATCTTTCATACTACCTCCATCCATAAAAGATGTTCCCACTTTGACTCGACACGAGTTTTAATAAAATGTGTTAACTTAGTTGGTAAAGGGTAAATTGATAGTAAAGTGTAGTTAGTGGAGAATAAGTCCCACAAAAGTTAGATGATGTGTAAGGTATTGTGAGTAGAGAATGAAATTCACATTAAATAAGACTGAGTAAAATAGAGGTGTTGCCAAAAATAGAAAGAAAGTGGGAAGAAACTTGGTGGACGGGCTAAAAAGGTAATGAGGGAAGAAACTTGGTGGACGGAGGTAATATTTTATATATCAAATTATTGTTAGAAAACATTTATGTGAATTATTATTAGCTTAAATATTGATATTTTAGGAATATCAAAAAATAAAATTGAATATATTTTAAAAAAGGTTCCTTCTCGGGAAAATCATTACATAACCAGTCCAAAACCAGTTAATTGGTATAATAAACGCCCGGTACCCGGTACTTAAAAAGTGAGCTTTTCCGGTTCTATGTAACCAATTAACCAGTTCCGATCTAGTGAGAAGGAAAAGGAAAGGTGAGGACATTATAACTATCCTTGGGTTGGACGAATTATTTGGAGAAGATTGTTTAACCGTAGCAAGAGGGAGAAAAATTGAGTGTTTCTTATCACCTGGCGTGACCCTAACCCTGCTTGAATGAAAGCACTTAGCCAAGTTCTTTTTCATATTCTTTACTCTATTGATTGGCTGGCTCGCGGAAATCAGTACGAGATCTAATTAAAGGTTTGTGGCAAATTTAGGTGATGACTTATGTGACATTGGATGTTGAACGTGAATTAGATTCCTTATTGCCTAATCGTGTAACATTTCGTATTGTATTAATACAAGAATAATATGTGGCATGATTAGGGTTCAAGATTTAGGGTATGTATTATATCATAAACCATTAGTTATGACATGTGTCACTAATAAATACTCATTTTTTAATTTTCAATTGATACTTTTTTTTGTGTCGTATAGTGTTTGTTTTCTCATTTTTTGTTCATATTACATTTTGTGTCTTATTTTTACGTTTTTTAGTAGGTTTTGGTGGAATTAATAAGATGGAGATATAGTGGCACGAAAGGTGAGTCATGACGCGTGTCGGACTAAGAAAGGGATCAAGTATTGAGGCACAACTGCACGGGACGAGGAAAATCATAGACGAGGCCGAAGGCAGCAAGATCAACGTACCATGGGAGAGCGGTCGTCGTTTTTGTTCAACAAATTTGGCGATCAACATTTGATCGCACTATTTTGAACACAAAAATAGTTATATAATAGAGCTAACAGAGTATCTTATCCACAAGAACTGATAAGAGAAAACACACTGATTAATTTTTCTAGAAAGTTTATTATTATGCAGGAAAACAATAATTTAAATGAGATTAAATCAATATAAAATAGCCTAAGGGCTCACGAAAAAATAATAAAATAAAGATATAATAAAGAGAAGATTTCAGGACAATGTATGGATACTAAATCAAATTACGGATTTACCTGTTAAATCTAATCACCATATTTAATCCTAATTCATGTGAAAGATCACTTAAATATCCGCATACTCCCGGATAGGGCAATCTATAAACTTTGATTAATACCAAGCTTATCATCCGTATGACTCAAAGTTAAATATTAACTCCCAAAAGTACGATAAGAATAACCTCCTACAGTTCACCTATCTCCGGTAGGTCTCAAGATGAAACATGTATTTTGTATTCGTGTGGTCGACTATGAATTCAATTCCGGATAAATAATCAAAAACATACAAGCATGCAATAATAATGGCCAGTTATCAAAACATGAAAATGAAAACCACGAATCATAAAGAAGAATAAGAAGGTAATTTAAAAATTAATAATACGAATCCATAAATTGAAATAGGTTTTACAAAGCCCTAAAATCTCAAAGAGTTTAACTACTGACGAGCCCATTTTTCGTGCTTTTTTGTGTCTTATTTTAGGTCTAGATCGAGTCTTTTTTCTTTGTTTGTGTCATATTTCGTGTCTGGGAGGACACAAGTCTTTGGCAAGCAGGATGCAGGGCAAGCTGCAGGTCATCCCGGGAAAGAGCCAAGATTATACGCGAAGATTGCTTGGGCAATCTGTAGCTCACGACAATGTACCGCCCGGGACCACACTGCAGGAGAGGGAGACCAAGGGAGCGAGCTGAGCAAGACGGAGGACTGGCCAAGTAGCTGAGAGCGCACAAGACGAAGGGTGGCAAGAGACGGGGATTCGCGACAGATTTCTTTCCTTCCGCGGAAAAAGGAAACTATTCGACCTTTCCTTTCACCAACGATTTGGGGAAGAATTGGGTTTCTTTCCTTCTTCGCGGAAAATCTGACCGGGAAGGAAAGTTTTCCGGAACCCTAGCCGGTACCACACAAAGGCCCAAGCCCATGGAAGATCTATATAAACCCCATGCTATAATCAGAGACATATGCATGTGAAGGGAAGGACGACGTCCAGCTGCTAGTTTAGTTCTTTATTTTCGTATGAGTGATTGGGAGGAAGAAACAAGTCCTACGGGAAAACACCTTATTCTTTTGGCCTTGCCACGGGTTGGTCCTGGCAGGAGGATATTTTGGTACACTTTACTTTCATATTTTAATATAAGTATGCTTTCTTTTATCTCTACCTTATTCTTTATTTTCCGTATGAGTAGCTAGGTTATTAGACTTGACTTGGGGTAAGATGAATTGAGTCCAAGACTTATAAAGTCTTGAGAGGTCTAACTGTGCACATAGTTGTCTTGGCAAGTTCCTAAAGCGCTGGATCTGAATCCTATACAATTTGATCAAGTCCTCGGTGCTGTCTAGCCATTAGCAGTCTTGGTCGAGATCAGGTTACAATTGCGAGATGGAAACTCCAAGTGTTAGCGACTTCCTGCTTGCCAGCCAGAGGGATTAGCGTGGTGAAGTAGGTGAGAACACCATGGGACGGGCGTCTGAGATGTTGTGCCCATGGTTGCGTAGTCCCGCGAATGCCTATTCGGGTACATTGGAGTAAGCTTGGTCCAAGATTAATCTTGGGCAAACGGGAGAGGGAGTGAGTAACCCTTACCTTCTGGGCTGAAAAGGTGTGTTGGGTGGGGCTTAAGTGGCTACGTAACAATTAAAAAGGGGGCTACTTAAGTGATGCGTTTGGGTGGTAGGAGTAAAACCCCATTCTTACGCTTGCCCTTAACCGATGACTTGCCGAAACAACGAATAACTTTGCACCAATGATCGAGACATAAGTCAAGACTCAAGGACTCTAACCCAAGTCAAGTTACTTTCTCATTTAACTCTTTTAGTGTTTTCTTTTCAGTTATTTACTTTTACAGCTTTTATTATTCTGCTTGGTTACACTTCTTGCCCAAGGCAAGACCCGAATCAAAACCCCAAATTGTCACATCGAGAGAGGAATCCACCAACTCCCTGTGGGATCAACCCTGTACTTGCCACTAGTGGAATCTAGTGAAGAGTGCTGGACTTATAAATTTATCTTGCCGAAGTGATAACGACTGAGCTCAGACAACTACTCATAATGAAAACAATAGTAGAAAGAAATGAAATAAACATAAATTCCCTTCATAGGATTCTTTATCTTGGGTTGTTGATCTGTGATCGCGAACTATCCTATAGGAAAAGAAAACTAATCTAAACTATGGTCTATGGAAAATAAGAGAATAAAAGTGTCTAAGGGTCGGTCTAGGGCTCTAGAATGACGCCCTTATATAGTACATAGGGTAAGAATTAAAGATAAGTATGGAAATCACGGGTTGAAACTAAAAAATGAGATTTCTGCGCAACATCTGCGATCGCCGAAGTCACGCCTAATTTCCTGCAACTTCGACGATCGTTGAGCTGGATCGCCGAAGTTGCTGTTCTTCGCTGTGATCCAACACCGTCGCCGTTCTTCTTCTCTTGACTTCCATGACCGAGTTCCCGAGTAGCCGTTCTTGCTGTTTCTTATCCCAGGCGTGTTTTTTCATACCCCGCGCACTCGAACTTCAACTTTTGGTCTGTTTCTCGGCCCATAATGCATTTTATCTCGACGATTACACAACTACTTTCAATTAATCCTTTTCTACCACCAAAACCTATAAAAAAATACCCATAAAACACAACAAAAACATAAAACGAACACAATATACTAAAACAAATGAAGTACGATACGAAATACTCCAATATACGACACCAGGTGATAACAATCCTATCCATCAAATCATGTAAAATGAGTGTGTATCACAATTTTAGTCGCCGAGGCTGCTGGAATCCTTGACAACTTCGGTGACCACTTCGGCTATCACCGAAGTTGTCACTTTTAGGCTGCAACTTTGACAACCTCACTATAGCAATCGCCGAAGTTGCACGCGTATTTTATTTTTGAATTATTTTTCATTTTTATCCTATTCGTTTGTGGATAGATATGGACTTGTCTTTGTCTAGGCTCTAGGGATCTATAAATACACAACATTGTGTTTTCATAAGATTCATTAGATATAGTCATAGTTTTTAATTCAAATACAATTCTAGTATTACTCTAGTTTTATTTTTCAGATGGCGAATTTGAGATTGAAGATTGACAAACGATGATCGAGAAATCTACAACTGAGATTTATGTTTCTTTTATTTTGTTCCATTAATTTTTCATTATGAGTAGCAAAATATTTTTTGATTCTAGGGATTTCTAAGACATATTTCAATTTATGGATTCATATTATCAATTGTTATATTTCCTTCATATTCAGGGTTTACGTTTCTTGGTTTTAATCTCGTGTTTTAATTACTGGTCATTATTATTTCATGCTAGTTGTGTGATCGACTTATCCGAATTGAATGCGCAATCGATCCCTTACGGCATAATAAGCGACCTGTACATTTTGAATCAATCTCTTTAAGAACACTCGGTATAAATAAAATATTTCTAAGTGTAAGAATAGCCAACTAACTAAAGCTTCCACACAAGATATGTTCTTTGGACAACTAACCTGTTCCGCCAAAGCTAGCTAAACAGGTAACCTGCTCCTTACTCACGCTCTGTATTGAGAAATTATCTAAGTGGTTAGGGGTGTAATCGAACAAAATTGAAATGAATACTATCAGACTCGAGTTTGGCTCGTTTAAAAATATGTACGCTCGAGATTGGTTCGAGTTCTGAAAATCAAGCTCGAGTTCGATTTGATAAATAAAAATCAAGCTCGGGTTCGGTTCGAATTCGGTTCGTTAATTATTCGATTTAATAGTAAATTTAAACCTGAGCTTGAACTTGGCTCGGGTTCATTAAATATTCGAGTTTGAGTTCGGTTATTAAGTTATTTTGTTAATATATATATTTTTATATTAATTTGATAAGTTTGTGAACTAGTTCGTATATAAAGTTCACGAACTATTTGAATCTCGACTCATTTTTTAAGTTTGTGAACAAGCTCGTTAACAAAGTTCGTGAACTATTCGAAGCTCAATTCGTAAAATTATATTCGAACATGTTCGTAAAATTTTCAAACTGAATACCTTTAGACTCATGTTCGACTCAAAAAATTATTTGGACTCGGTTCGAGGCTTGAGTTTGGTTCGTTTAGTAAAAGAACGAATTTGAAATGAATTTTTATCAGGCCCAATCCTGAATAGTTCATGAATAGTTTGGTTCGGTTACACCCCTATGAGAAGTACACTCTCAGTCTGTATCAGAGGAGTTCATCTTCTATTCCGACCGAGTTGACCTTGTATAGGCAGTGATCTGTTTCTCAACCTGCTGTTTAAATAGCCTTACGCGAAAAGTTGGAGTGTGAAATATTCCCCTATACCACACCTGCTCTCCTAGGACACAACAAGAAGGATGGGTTCTGAGTATCAACCCAAACAAATTCACGGGTTTTGAATTTTAAGTATTAACTAGTGAGAAATCGAATGGTGCACAATATAATATTTTCCAACTTTGAAATGAAGAAGATAACTTAAGTAAATTTTAAATTATTGTTGTGTCTATTTTTACCAATGGAAGGCTCCCAATTCGTTGAAATTTTGTTAGAGTTATGATCTCATAAACGTATTTCATAAATTCACTTGCCATGATTGTAAAATATTTATAGATAGTTTGAGAAGATAGACTATTGGAGTTGGTAATTTGAATTTTAAGCACAGTGAATCAGTATATTATACCAAACAATAGGGCACGGTGAATCAGCCTGAAATACCAAACTCGAAGGTAGACTTCCTTAAGTCTGTCCCGAAAGAGCTAGATTGGTGTATAGGGGGGGGGGGTGGAATACACCAATTCACAACTTTTAGGTTTTCTTGTTCACAACTAAA